>JAIKVE010001398.1:0-11929 GCA_024679115.1 Phytophthora pistaciae
ATTAGCGTGTCTTCGTGGGATATGTATCTCCCCCGCCAACCGTATCGTCGTGGTCAAAGAAGGCATGCTGGATCCTCTGGTGCTAATGGCACGCTCGGACGAGCCCGACATCCAACGTGAAGTGGCAGCGGCGTTTTGTGCCTGAAAACAAAGTGGAGATCTCGGACCGAGCGCTGCTCACGATTATAATACTTCGCGCCAAACACTGCGACTGTTTTTTTTATTTTTTTATTTTTCACGATAACCGAATGCCTACAAAATACAAGCAGCATTCGCCTGCACTCGAAATCGTAGTCACGTCTCCCACACGTACTGCGGAATGTTCGTCACCATTTGACCTGTCATTACTTGGCGATTGTCAAATTCGCTGAAATCCGACACGCACTGTGCCAGTAAACCACCGTTAAACACACTTCGTTGTTGGCCATCTATGGCTCTGCGAAGGTCCCCCCACCGTCTCGATATTGATGCCAGCAAGTTCTGTTGCCTTTGCCTCACCGATATTGGGAATTATGCCAACACCTTCAGAATCCGTTGCCCTCGGGTCCCACGGAATCGATTGCTTGCTGGCCGTACTGGATTTTGGAACGACGAAAATCAGCGCAACGCTCTCTGGGTGTTTAAAGGCGTTTTCCAGCAAACCCACAGATTCCAGTATCTCCACAATATCCTTCGCTTGTACAGGGCGAACCGAGGCCACGGCGATCTGGAACAGAAGGATTTTCCTGCAAAACTTTTTGTCATCGACCAGCGAATAGTAGAAGGAGTCAATAGACTTAAAGGCGGACGCGCGCGAGATGTGATACGGGCCGGTTTGTAGCGCAGCACTGGATAAATCCTTGGGATCAAAGAAGTAAAACTTGCCACTGCGTTGGATGTTGAACGGTTTCTCGAGTCTTTGGTCGTCAACAATACATTGCGTCTCGATGTCACCACCGCGCATCAGGATCTCGTGCACTTTTATTCCAAACAAATGTCCGCGAAGTGCCGATCCAGTGGAAACCCCTTTGAGATAAAAAAAACACTTCATCTTGGTATTCGAAATTGCGGGAAGCGATCTTCTCCACCACTCGGCGAGAGACAAACTCCGATGCGAGTTCAACATCATACAACTTCGGGTTGTTGGGTTTGGGTCTGTGGTGGCACATCCGGTGATACGTAGGCCCTCCTTCTACATTGCTGGCCAAACGCTGCAGCATAGGCAGTTCGTCGGTACCGTTGATATCATTCTGCAGATCCGTAATCCTGTCGTTGACGAATTCTTCGTTTACTCCAAGGCAGCATCGGGCCACACCACCAAATATGGCAAAGCGATTTTCAATCTTATTGCGCGGCACCAGCAAATCGGGACGAAGAGAGGTCGCCGCAGCAACCAGTTCTTCCACGTCCCACAGCGGCATGTACAGCTTCGTCGCCTCTGGCTTCTTGGACGCCATGCTCAGCCAGGCTTCGTTTGGGCTGGAGAAGCATACCATCTTTGACGGACGTTCTGGTTCATATCTTGGCGGTTCATCGTACAGATACACCAAGTCTGACTTGCGCTGCACAGCATCGTCGTGTGCTTGGCCGATAGGTCCGTACGCTTCTCCTCGAAAAGTCTCCACCTTGTCGTCATATCTGAACACAACCGCTTTCTTCATAATCGATCCTTTCGTGAATGATGCCGTAATGATAGTGGTCTTCTTTTTCGCGGCAACTTCACTCTTGTAGCGCTCGAAGAAGTATCCATAGAAGACCGATTTGCCCGTTCCTGGGCAACATATCAGCGCAAGATAAGTCAGGGCATCTCAGGATAGCAACAGGAGAACAGCCTAAACAATAACGTACCAGGCGTTCCAGTCACAGTGACGATATCGAACGTCTCGAGCAGTGTCAAAATCAGAGCGTAGTACACCGGGTAGCACGGACGCACAAAGTACTTGGGCAAGCCGTAAGTGTTCTCCATCGGCAACGCCGTAGGGAAATCTTTGGTCTGCCCCGCGTCCATGATCTGCTCCCCTGCTGCGTGTTGGTGACAAGCTCGGCTGGGAAGAAAACTGGCGTCGGCTGCACGTAGCGGCGGTGGGCGGGGGCGTGAGCGGGGGGGGATGAAAAAGCGGAACTGCCCGGGAAGAAAACTGGGCTCGCGCCGACTATAGTGTGTGGACCACATAGCATATTTCTATTGGCTAAATGGCTTGAATTCGCAGTTCGAAGAACTGTCGATTGGGGCTTCCATGACATCGAACGACTTTCATGCTACACGGGACCGTCGGCACATCTCCTGATGGATCGAGGATATTGAAGCCTACTAGAACACATAATAAAGGTGCAGTTGTGTATACGAGAGCTATGCATAGGCTAGGATAGCTAAAGAATTTAGTGTGAGCATCTTCACCGCGGCCGCGCCGTCACTATCGCTATCGCCATAGCAGCAATTCAACGAGAAACAAAGTCGCGTGCGTTGCACATAGATGGTTGTGGTCGAAAGAATGCAATTTTTGCTATTACACAATACGCGGTTCGTCGTAATAATGGTGGCTGACAATTAAAGGCATCAGTGTTCAAGTCGCTAGATATGGTAAAATGTAGTAACATCTACTTGGACAACTTGGATTTTCCAGATTCGATTACTTCCATCTAGGTTAACTCACTGGTTTGGGTGCGTCAAAGCCCAGCCGTTGGAGAACAGAACTCATTGCATTCATTTCGAGCTTCAGCCTTCGGAATCTTACAGCTTAGACAGATCTATAATTCTGGGATAGCAGTAACCCCGGAGGGAGTGCTGTGGCCAGCCCCAACACAGATTAATTAGGCGGCACCTCGGTAACTGAAGCCGGTAATACTGAAGCCGGAAAACTGGCCCCGTTAACTGAAGTTAACTGATTGTCGCCTATGCTCTCCATCTCAAATCCGAGACTAGCTCGAGATGGACTTACCGCGTACCAGTCCACACATCGGTGATCAGCGGTGTCAGGTTGTCGCCGCGAGGCCGTAAGTGATGCAAATTCAACTACATGTATTAATATTACTTGACAGGTAAGGACGTACAACGCGCGTTTTCAGTGCTGCACCACCAGCCGAACACACGCACCAAGTACGCCCCGAACGATCCGTCACCTCTTTAACCCCCTCGCACTCAAGTGCATCTAGTACTACGTTGCTGAGGTGGCTACTAAAATAGTAAAGAAAGAAAAGTTTGCGTCTGCAGAAGATGATAATGGTCGACGGGCGAAAAGCTCATAAATAAAAAAATCCTGATAGGCACTAAGTCAATGTAGCAGATGCTGCGGCTGCGAAGCAGGCGCAGGAGATGCGTTGTAATGGAAAGCAAACTTACATGCCACAGATACTGTAGGTAACAGGTAAGTCGTAGATTTCAAAGCTTCTTATGATGGAGCCCCACTTCCTCTGGTGGCATCTTGGGCATCTGACATCCAGCGAGGCAGGCCCACAAGGAAAAGAAGCTCCGAGACGAACAGGTGACATCTAATCTATCAAAATCGATCGAATCAAAATCGAATCAAAATCGAACCTGACACTTACAGGTTTTGATAGCTTCTTTTCCTTGATCCCCCGCCTAGGTGCTACAAAAGGAAGTGGAGCTCCATCGCAAATTATACAATACGTTGTTCGTCGTAGTAATGGCGTCTCTCACAATTAGCGGCATCGGTGTTAATGATGCTGACCTCGAGCACAACTGGTACTACATGCAGCTCAGAGCACTCAACATAGTACGTATAATTCCATTGGCGTTTAAACTGTCAATTCGCCCTTTTGATTCGGTCATGAGTCATAACTTTTATTATACCGTACAAGCCGAGCGGAGCCCCGCATGGCGGGGCTCTTAGTACATGGTTTAGCTGAGCAAGTGGGTCTGCCCGCCTCGCTTCGCTCGGCGGGGAAGATTGTCCCATTTTGAATTGACCTGGTAGGTCAGAATTTACATTCATTAGACAACTATTGTTCAACTTTATATCACACGTAAAATAAGGTAAGGATTAATAAAGGGATTCTGGTTCCTAATGGTTTGATAGATCAAACTGATGGGCCCCGTTAAACAGCACAGTAGGATATTCCCCATCGGCGAAGTACATTCCTCGCCTTGTTGTTCGAGGTGGTCGAACATAGCAACCTACGCTGTACAACAGACGCCAGCAAGCGTTGCTTTAACCCGACGCATGGGATATATACACAGAAATAAAATCTGGCGCATTACGGTAAAAAATAAAAAAGCACTGAGGTTGCTACCGAGCCTCAATTTCTCTTGTGTAGTTCGCTATACTGTAACATACAGATCTGAGCTCTATGTATCATTTTCCGAAGAAAAGACCTCAGTAAAATTACATCAAATGGCGTTGATCGCAACCTCCGTAAATTGCATAGCGGAAATATAATGTACAGTGCGTTCCTGGGAAACCTACAATTATTCGCGGAATTTCATAAGTTTAAGGCTGCTAAATTAGATCGATCCCAATATATAGAACGTCCAGTGCGTGCGCGATGATGCAGGTCTGTAGATATCAAGCGTGCACCTGATTAAGGCTCGTCGCCGCCATTCTATTGCACGTAAAAGTGATATGCATGATGGGTCATTAACATTTTGTTTAGGCCGGGAATTCATACTGGCAATTTGTAATTCGCGAATACATCAGTATTTTCTTATTTCTCACTGACCCTAATGTGATAAGGCTCCAGTGGATTTCTCCACCGAACCCGAGTCCAGCTGACCCGTATCACTCAAGGATGCTGACCCGTATCAATCAAGCAGACTTCAAGTGCGTCATGGCCACGATGGATCTGGACCACCAACTGGCGGACACGAGCCGTGCGACGAAGGTAGAGGAGTCCGAGGTCTGGGCGGAGCTTCGCTCAGACCCTAGGCCTGAGCGATGTTTGTCTGAGACCCGAGATGTCTGGCATTAGGCATCCCAAGTCTGAGCGGAGTCCGGAAGTTGAGCGAAGCTACGCGGAGTCTGAGCTGAGCCTCGAGTGTGATGACTGGAGTCTCCTTTCAAGTCGAGGAGCCGAGCGGAGTGCCGTGGACCTGAGCGGAGTGGCATGAGCCTGAGCGGAGTTGTCGGAGTCCAGTTGAAGTGCCGGGTGAAGAGTCGCTGAACTTAAGTTCAGACAGTGGTACTGACTACGAAGTGGGTGGTACCAGCGAGTACACTCATCCGGTGAATCAGCCATGAGCCAGCCTACATTGGGTGCGACCGCTCAAGATCGCGGACACTTTAAGCGGATCTCAACGGCCCCCAGCAGCTCCAAGACGTCGCCCGCCAACGTGGAGCCGCCGCATTGGCCAAGACCAAAGATATAAGCGGATCTCAAGCGCGCTTTGGTAAGCATACAGCCGACGCTCTTCGCGCAGCCAGTCAGTGTGTACCCAGGGGGATATTGCGCCCCCACTTAGTGAGTCCTAGTTTGTGCATGTGTAAACATTTAAACAGAGTTCGTTTTGCCCCGAAGGACGCAAGTGGTGGAGGTCTTTGGCCAGAAGGTGTCTTGGCGATCATCCACACAAATTCAAGCTAACATATCAACGTTGTCAGAGTGCTTCGGTGCGACGGCAGTACGGTTATTTCATATTAAGGTTACATCTGAGGGTGTATTTCATATTTCGGGTGGAAGGTGATCCATTCTAAGGTTTAGGCAGGGTAATTGTATTGTGTGCTTGGGGACATTGGCGTGCCCCGGTGCATTGTGTGGTTATCAGTGAGGCGAGGCGGGTGAACGCCTTTATCATCCAGGTGTATAGCGCACTATGCCGGACCGAATCGGTTCGGAGTACCAGAGATATCCGCTGCAATCCGGTAGTCCTCGGAGCACAGGATGTGAACCGGGGGCCGGGAGGATCGCTTAGACTTGGCGTGTGTCCTTGTGTCAACCTCTATAGGTATCGTTTACCTTTCGCGGACCGGACTTCACCGAATGAGTTGTTGTAAATACAAAATCGAGTCTGCTGGGTGTGTTCCTGAAACAAACCACACCGAATGAACAGAAGGTCAGACCGAATCGAAGGGACCACAGTCAGATCCACAATTCAGTATAACCAATACACAGAAATCCAATGCCGAGCTAAACGTCACAGAATATACAGCCACCACTTATTCTTTAAGACCCTTGGGTGGGGGGTCTATACGCCAGTCAACTTACGAGCCGTCACCCAAGGCACTGGTCAACCCTGGATGCACACTCACTTACGCGCACCACCCTCACAGAATGAGGGAACAATACAAAATATAAGTCAATCCTATCACACAGTAGTCAATCAATTCAGTCTCGGGGGTGACTACCTCTACCGCCTAAGACACACAGGATGTAATATGAAATGGATGCCCGGATAGAGCACGCAAATTGGAAATAAAGCTCTCACAGATCACTCCAGGGCGCGACACCCCAGTCCCTGCCGACTTTGCCTTGGTACCTTGGAGTCCCCACTACACCAGTGCTCGCAACACCAGTGAGGCCTTGAAGCGTCCTCCGTTTTAAGACCGCGCGAAGGCGGATCCCACGTATGTGGCTCTTGAAGACGTTAGTGTTGGGGGGAATTCCCAGCCCGAAGAAAGACGCCCGCGTGTTCTCGGCAAATTGGTTTCTGTTTGATCTTTACGTTTGGCTAGCTATCTTCTTCACTTCACTGACTTCTAATAAAGGTTTCACTATGCTTGACTTGACTTGGATATGCTTGGATCTTGTGCACGGGCCTTCGATCTTCTTGCACTGATCTTGAGTATGCTTGACTTGGCTTGGGTATTGAGCGACATGTCGACGTCAACGTTCCTTCGGCAACACTCATCATCTGGCGACAGAGGTACTTGGGTACGGCGTCTCATCATCGTCGAACTGGACCTCTGCGTCTAATCATGTGAGCCATCCTGTGTCGTGTCTTGTTCCTGGTCGATCCGGTCCTGGATTGCTGCCATAGTGTCAACACACACAGCAGTACTGGACTTGTTGTGGTGCGGTCACGATCCAGTATGGGCACCCGGGGTCAGACCGGATGAATCATCCGATCCGAACCATTCGGTATGACACCTTCGCATTCGGTGCGTCGCTACCGGGTGCGCCACAATCCAGTCCGGCGAACAGCGTACTTCATCCAGCGAGGTCTTGGGTGCATGGGAGCATGGTGGGTATGGTGAACCTGGGGGTTGGTCCGATGTCTTGACGGAGCCAATGCAGGCAGCAGCCAGGATACGTTCACTAGCTGCACTTGCGCGCCTTAGGCTTATCCTGCGGTCAGGGAAGTCGGCGGACGGACAGGATGTGTTACTCCACACCGAATATGAGCGCTCATCCGGTGGGCACATCTCCGATCCTGTGAGCCCATGCTTACTGCAATCACCGGGTCCCGCCAAATCCACCACGCGCATCCACTATCCACATGTCACACTCCACGTCACTGGATTCTGTCTACTGCGACCGGTCACAGTCAGGCGAGAGGTCGTCCCATCCCGCGGTCAGACATGGGTGCGGATAAAAATCCTTTCCCACACCGTGTCATGTTACCGTAACTCGGTCAATCTACCGTGTTACCGTAACTCGGAAAGTGCCGTGTACCCGTAACTATTATGTAACCTGATTACAGTACATGTACGTCGGTCGTAACCGCGGCACGGAACAAGGTCGACTTCTTACTGGTAGAATATCTACCAATCAGATCATTTGTGGGCACTTTTGATAAAGGTTGACATGTTTGTGGGCAGTTTTGATAAAGTTCCCAGGACGCGCCGTACTGTACTACATCCGGAATAGCAGTGCCGGCCGCAGATGCTGCGGCTGCGAAGCAGGCGCAGCAGATGCGTATCAACTGTCTTACTTAAGTACTCGGCAGGTAAACCCTTTTGGTTTGCTTCAGCGGAATTGCATATTCAGGCGCACTACCAGCCCAATCCTCTAGTTTGCCTTGTTATGCTCGGAAACGTACCGGGGGGCGACAAAAGAAAAAAGCAGCACTAGTTGCTGCACCCGACTGGGAATCATGCGATGAGGCAGCTGCACCCGACTGGGGTGCAATGACACCCGACTAGACCGACTCAACCCGACTGAAAATAGTGCCGGGTTTAGAGCCGGGTTCTCGCTTTTTATTGGCTAGTGTATAGCTGGACAGCAAAAGTTGTGTAAACCACCTTATAAAAGAGCGACTCACTCAGTCGGGTCAGTCGGGTACTGGACTCAGTCGGGCTGCCTCAGTCGGTGTGTGAACGCAGCAGTATGCAATCATAACTTGTGAGCCGAAGGATCACTGCACTACATATAGCAACGTGTGTGTTGCCGTCAAGTGTGTCTCTAGAGTCGGAAGCACAATAGAACAGCTACGCGCATCATGCTACCCTATTATTGACAGGCTATTAATTGCAAGCGCCCCACCCACGTGGGCACTGCAGCACTCCTATCAACGCCGGTTTACACAACGCTTTTGGAAAATAATTAATATTGTGCCTTTCTGGCAAAACGCCCTCCGATTTGAGGTCCTACGTAGGGCTTTAGCTCCTACGTAAGACCTCATAAAAGCTAGTACCAGGGCCAGTAAAACCATGCATAAGCAAAAACTGAATGTAAACTGAGCGAATGGCTTGCAAAGGTAAGCCGGCAAGTGAGCGCGTTCAGTACCGCTATGCCTGTAGCGCACGTACGTAGCTCCACGCTGAGCACGGTGACCTGGTTGCGGTGCTGCCTGAGTCTTCGCTTGTTCGAGTGTGGCCAAACTATGCATTTACCACAGATGCTTTCAGGCGCACTGGCCTGATCTAGTCCTACGAAGGACTCGTTAGTCCTACGAAGGCCCGAATGGCCAGCTTAACATGGCCATTCGGTCCTTATTTCCAAAAAGGAACCCTTTAGATGAAGACGGAGCTCCTACGTAGGACTTCCGTAATCCGATGCAAGGCCAACAGCAAATCCTAGGTTTAGCCCTACCCTCTCCTTCTTAAGACCACCTTTTTGAGGTCAGATTGGCCAAAGTTTCAGAAAGGCACAATACCTGTTGTTCTCCCCCTGCTGACCTGTTGTGCGTTCACATCCCCTGTTCACCTGTTGGCCACACTGTTTAGCTGGTGCACATCAACAGGGAAGCAGTGTCGGTCTGAAAATGCCAGTGGTAATTAAGAGAGATGTATGCAGCCGACTAGCACCGCATAGGCAGTTTGGAGCACGGCGAGGAGGCACAGGGCTGCGGTAGGAGTCGCATGAAGACGATGGTAGAGCTCGACCGTAGAAATAGTTTTGAGATGTTTCGCGCTAGTAAGATCTGTGAAGTGCGTAAGTTCACGCTTGCCTTCTTGTTGATTGCCGAAAATTGATGTAGGCCAGTTTGACATAGCTAGCGAGCCTCGCCCGAACGTTTGCGTCTGATAGCCTCCGAAACGTATGCCTGGGTCATGCAGACCTTTTACAAAGTTAGGTGGGCAGTAGCGAAGCGGTCGAATGCATGCACAATCATCGGCAGGCTGTGAGTATCCTACTTTATTGTGTGTGTTTTTTGTTTTCGGGTGGGGAATCATTGCTATCGCTTAGCTAACAGTTAACAGCTACAAGTACAAAACCATGTTTTGTGTGGATGAGATTCCGACGTATCCTGTAGGTAACAGTCGAACGGTACTGACAACAGGTGGCGGACTAAACAGGCGGCTAGTGCTAGAACAACAGATAATAATTATCACCCAACGCTTTTCTCTAACGGTTGAAAGGTTCATTATTACATGAACCGCTAAGCACTAAAAAGAAAAAGAAAAAAGCACACGCCACGCTCAGTCGGGTTTCGTCAGTCGGAATCCACTCACACACGTCCAGCCCGAGCGCAGCGGGCGTCCTTCAGGTCAGCGCGTCTTGTGACGCCTCGGCCAGCCGCACAGCGAGCATGTCCTACTGCGCGGTGCAGCCGTCCGCGTAGCAATCCCCACAGGCGCTGGTGTCCGCAAGGCGCTCGACGACGTGTCCTCCCGGGTGGTGTGAAGTTTGCACGGACGTTCTAATACCTCTCATACAGTGCGCGCCAAATCATTAGGGCCCTTGATTTGGCGACACACTTTTGCCGATATCTCGGCTTGTAGGAGGAGTTACGAGTTGCTGTTTAGATATGTTGCTGGTACATGCTATACTAAGAAGCAGTATGTGTTAACAACTGCGATTTCCAAGTCCTTAGTAGGGCTGGCATACAAACTGCCAGATTTGGCTCCAGCGACACAAATTAGTACCAGACCCTTTTTCTGACAAAATGACACACTTTTATGCAATCCCATACAAACTTTTATATTAAAAGAATGAAGGTCACTTGACGTTAGATGAATGGAGGAAACGTGCTGCCAGGCAGGTTGCTGCGGTGGCTAGCGCCCCTGTGTGTCTTTCATTTTGCTTCTTGCATGGGCCGCGGCAAAGCTCTCAGCAACCAGGAGTACTGGTGGATCATCGGGCTTCACGACGGCGGCGTCTCTCTTCACGAGATCGCACGAAGGACTGGCCGAGCACGTACCTGTGTGCGTAAGGCTATCAAGGCAGAGCGAGGGCCGCTCCAAGACAGCGCCAGCCCCTTCCCAAGACCATCGCGACCCTTCACAAAGATCCAATTGTCCGCCAGGTCGACTTCCACCCGGAGCTTCTCCGCGCGGAGCCGGGATCAGATCTGAGTGTCCATCTTGTGGTCCCGGAGTTTGGTACGGCACTATGTCACATATGTTTATATTGATGCTCTCCTATTAGGCAGCGTGTCACGCATCCGTATGCGCTACTGACTCGGTGCTGCAAAACGAGGCGGGCCTCGGCTCGATGCTCTCCTATTAGGCAGCGTGTCACGCATCCGTATGCGCTACTGACTCGGTGCTGCAAAACGAGGCGGGCCTCGGCTCGGTCGAACGTCTTGGTTTCCTCCCGGTTGCGCACGACGTTTGCGAACACGCGCTGCGCCTTGTTGGTCCAGCGGACCAGTTCCTCGCCGGAGTCGGCGGCGACAAGGTTAATGGCGGCTAACTCGTCGGCGACGATCTCGAGCACTTGGCGGCGGGTTGGCTGGGCCCGCGGAGGTGACGAATGGCGGCTAACTCGTCGGCGACGATCTCGAGCACTTGGCGGCGGGTTGGCTGGGCCCGCGGAGGTGACGAAGTGGCCATGGCGAGTTGGGAAGTGGGACGCGGTAACGGTCGAAGCATAGCATTTATGGTTCAATACAGCACAAGCATCTGCTTCAGCAAAAGGTTACTCAGCCAGGTTTGGCTTGTGGGACGGGTGTCATGACCGCCAAACACACTGCAAAACCCATGGGCTAAGGTGACCTTAAGCTTCCAAACGTCGCATGTTTAGCCATGTTTCAACATGTTTGGCCACGTTTGAGATTTCTTACTTGTTTTCAGTATGCTTCCTACCCTAACCCGTTTCGAAAACATGGGTTGTATCAACGGCCCTTTCCAACTTAACCCTTCTAGCCCCGCTTGATATGCTGTATTATACAACATAAGTAAAATACTTGATTAAAGTATAGTGCTGTACCTGTGCGAGTTTTATCTGTTTGTAGCCCAGTTCCAACAATGGAGCCAGACATTGGCATTGTTTATGGTACTGATACTCGAATCTCGTATCGCGATTGGCTAGATTACTGGATGCAGGTTATGGCATTGTTTATGGTACTGATACTCGAATCTCGTATCGCGATTGGCTAGATTACTGGATGCAGGTTCTACATAGTGATGCGAACTAAGTGTCTAACTGGCTACTCACTCGTATAATGTGCCGTTCCATAGCTATGCTTCCTAACAAGGTGTTGCTTTGGGACTTTATCCTTCTTTACGCTACATGACAGGTGTCGCGCCGCGTGCCAGCGTTGCCAAGAAGCGAATGAAGAGCCTGCGGCGGTGAGCGGAACGTAAGTTTTTCTTGCACAACTGAGCTACATTTAGCACACGGAAATTATCTACTTTACAGATACTGAGACGCTATGAACTTGTATGTGTCT
>JAIKVE010001399.1:0-11929 GCA_024679115.1 Phytophthora pistaciae
AGCCGTTGCGGCTGTTGCTGCGGCTGCGACTCGGGCGCGGCGAGCTGCCCTGGTCCGACATGGCTGACGACGTTGTGCCCTTGGAGCTCTTGACTGGAAATCTTTGGTACTGAAGGTGAAGGCAACAGCAAAGCTCTTGCTGTATGAGCCCGGCTATGGGTCGGGACGGAGGGCGCGACGCCCCAGCCCCGCAGCTCCATACTGAAACCAAGTCACCCGCACCGTTTCACCCGCTCTCGGTCAAACGACGTGACACTGAACATGAACCGTTACTTTTTCGTCGAGTTGAAGCGTGTGGTGCACACGAAAAAAAGAGTTTGGGTACATGTACGGGTGTTTGCGGTAACGAAACAAAATGTACCATAATTGTGGTACAGTTTATAGTAACTTGGTGGTTGGTCCGTGACTACCGAAGTGACTTGGTACTGATGGCGCGCTCCAAGGCGTCCGCGCGCAAGGCCAAGAGCTCCCCGCGCGACGTATACGGCGAGGGCAAGAAGGTGGCGGCCGAGCGAAAGAAGAACAAGGCCAAGATCAAGGCCAAGGGCAAGGCCAAGCACGCGGCCAAGGTGGCCAAGCAGGAGAAGAAGCGGCTGGCCAAGGAGGAGCAGGAGGCCGCCGACCGCCTCGATGAGCCCCAAGATGAGGACGAAGACGGCTTCATTGAGTTCAATTTGGACGAAGAGGAGGGCAAAAAATCCTCAAATAAGAACAAAGAGCCTCAAAAAGACCAGCAGCAGCAGCAGGAGGCGCCGACGCTCGAGACGCGGCCCTGGATGCGGCAGAAGCAGGGCTACTTCAACAGCAACGTGTACGCGTGCCTGCACGAGGAGATCATGGACTTTGTGACCTTCATCAGCCCCACGGAGCAGGAGCTGAGCAGCCGGGCCGAGCTCATTGAGGAGATGAGGGAGATTGTCAAGGGGCTGTGGCCCGAGGCCACGGTCGAGACCTTCGGCTCGCACTACACGCAGATGTTCCTGCCTCAGAGTGACATTGACATGGTGCTGTTCGGCGTCCCGGAGGGCAAGGCGCCGCTGTTCAAGCTGGCCCAGTGTCTGGAGGAGAAGGAGCTCGTGAGCTACCTCGAGGTCATCGACAAGGCGCGCATCCCCATCGTCAAGATGGTGCACAAGGCTAGCGACATCCACGTGGACGTGTCCTTCAACGTGGCTGGCGGCCTGGCCACGGGCGACCTCGTCAAGCACTACATGCGCGTGTACCCGTCGTTCCGCCCGCTGACGCTCGTGTTGAAGTACTTTATGGCCCAGAGAGGCCTCAACGAGACGTACACGGGCGGCGTTGGCTCGTTCCTGCTGCAGATGATGGTGGTCAGCTTCCTGCAGCATCACGGGCGCGCGCTGGGCGCGGAGCACGATGACCCGAAGTTTAACAACCTGGGCCAGCTGCTGATGGGCTTCTTCACGCTCTATGGACGTGACTTCAACTACACGGACCTGGCCGTCTCGGTGCGCAACGGAGGCTCGTACTTCTACAAGGACGACCGCCGCTGGTATGACGCCGGCCGACCGTTCCTCATCTCGATGGAGA
Source organism: Phytophthora pistaciae (assembly GCA_024679115.1). Lineage (NCBI taxonomy): Eukaryota > Oomycota > Peronosporomycetes > Peronosporales > Peronosporaceae > Phytophthora > Phytophthora pistaciae. The sequence continues at coordinate 1,552 of JAIKVE010001399.1, forward strand.
ACCCGAACGAGCCCAGCCTCGACATTGGCAAGAACTCGTACGAAATGCGCACGGTCAAGCGCTCCTTCGACTACGCGCGGCTGGTGCTGCAGCACGAGATCAACCGCCACGGCCAGTTCAACGCGCTGCCCGGCAGCATCCTGGGCACGATCATCCAGGCAGACAGCAACTTGGTCAAGCGCGAGCCGCCCGCGAGCTTCGGCTACGACATTCTGCACCACGACCCGGAGAAGACGGCCGAGATCAGGAAGCGGTACGAGATGCGGCGCGACGAGGAGGCCAGCAAGAAGCGCGCAACAGAGGCAGCCAAGAGCAACCGACAAAACGGCACTAGCGAGCCGCCCTACAAGCGCTGGAGAGGACGCACCAGTCGAGCGTACTGAGCAAAGTCTGTCCCGTTATCTACTGTAGTCATTGAGCAGAGCTTCATCGAAAATCGACTTCCAATGCAGTGCAAATGTACATCTATTCGATCTACTTACTGTATCCTTTGAGGTTTAGTGGTAAGAACGCACACCGTCGCAGAACTTTGGACACCCGAAAATACAGTTCGCCTACGACGCAGGTTTACACGGGACGGCTTCACTGTGAAAATAGAGGGGGTCGAGGCTGGCCAAGAAGCCTGGACGTTTAACCGAAGTCTTTGACGTATAATGAGCTCGAAACGGCGCTCTCGATCAAGTTCCGGCGCACGCTACTGGGTTGTCTGGTGGTGCAATGGTTGCTGGTGTGGGTTGCTGTGTGGGTTGCTGTCACACTTTCCACTTTCTGCCGACCCATCCGCAGCGCTGTCGAGTCGGTGTTCAACGAGGACAACTCGACAAGGCTGGCCATCGTTGGGGCCATTTCCTTTGCGTTGCTGGTGTTCGCTTACCTTCTGCGCAATGTGCAGATCGCAAAGTGGTTGCTGCTGCTTCTCTTCAGTATTGGAGTGGCTGCCATTTGGGTTGGGATGGACGTACTCCTGCACTCGAACGTCCGGTTTTTCAATTGTTGCTTCGCCTTGGGCTGGTTGATACTCGTGACGCTGATGGACGGGATGCGAAGTCGAAAGCAGTCGAAGATATTCAACGACAGTGTTGCCCCCGAGCTTTCGAGCACGAATAGTGGATGGGCACAACCACCGACCGACGAGCTAAGAGGGAACCCAGTCGATCTTGATTACCCTCGAAAGTATGTAGACGAATGGGAGCTCCTATCAATTCAGCAGGATGGCACGGTTGCATTTGTGGTGGTGGGCGGTATATCTGGTGTGGTTTTCGCGATAACGCGCTTCGTTTATACGCTGGAGTTCTCGTTGTCGCTGGTCTTTCAGTTCGTCCTTCTCAGTTGGATCATCCTGGACCTAAGCAGGTTGGACCGCGCCCTCGCATTCACCGAAGCTGGGGACGGAGTCGTATACATCTACCTTGATGCTGTCAACCTCGCCGGGTATATTGCAGCTGGCACGGTACTCTGTTTAACTTTTCTGCCGCGGGTAATAGCAGGTGAAACCTTTCTTTCAAAGGTTCAGATTTTCTGGCCTGGCTGTGATCATTGCGAATTGGGCGATTCGTGTAGCTGGGACTTGAGATACTGCGAATGCAATTGCTACATCCCGTTTCTTGACGACAGCAAGTGCATGATCTTCAGTCGGGAGAATGCTTGCTGTCCATGTTGTAACGATGGCAATGACTACATGCCGACAGAGGAAAGCGTTCTCCAGCGACAACGTGCTATCAACCGACAAGAACGGGCACTCGAGAAGCAAAAGCAGAGGGGACCGCACAACCAAGTGATGGAGCGTGTTTGATGGTACTTGTAATGGGAGAGGGGGGTACAGTATTTTTTCGAAATGCATAGATGTTTGCGTGAGAGACCACCAAAAGTTTATCACTACAACATGTAGATCAGAGCAGCCCAACACGAATCACTGAGGTGAACTTCCATCTTGTAACACAATTGCAACAACCTATCTATCTATGCCGTTTGCAGCAATTCCGGGGACGGAGGTCGGAACTTGATGTACTTGACCGAGTTGGGGTTCTTTGGTTTCCACTTCAAGGCGTTCGCTTTCCTGTAGTTGCGCTGCTCATCCGGGTCCATAGATTCCATTTTGACGTACTCTTGCTTGCAAGCCTCGCTGCACGCCCCTAGCATGCTTGTTGCGCACTTCGAGCACTGCAAAATGAGTCCGTGGCACATCAAGTTGCTGCAGTTGGTGTGGTGGTTGCACGGCTCGCCGCACTGGAAACACTTGCCTAGTACGTCGTCCGTCACCTCCTCCGACTCCGTCACCTCGCCCACACAGCGCTGGTCGAACACGAAGTTCTTGCCCTTGAAAAGAGAAATCTCCTCCTTCTTCTCTTCCCCTCCAGCATCATCAGCAGCAGCGGAGTGAGCTCGCGCCTCCGCCGCCGCCGGCCGCTGCTCTTTGAGAAACCGCATGTAGTTGACGATGCCGCCATGCAGCTTCTGCACGTTCGAGATGCCCTTGTACTGCGTCAGGTACGCGCCCACCTTCTCGCATCGGATGCCCCCGGTGCAGTACATCATGACCTGCTTGGGCTTCTGTCCGTCGTGCTGCTGCTCGTGCTTCTCGAGGATCTCGTCCAGCGCGTCGAACGTGTCTCGGAAGGTGTCGACCATGATCCTGGTGGCGCCGTCGAAGCGTCCGATCTCATGCTCGTAGAAGTTCCTGACGTCGAGCACGAGTGTGTCAGAGTCTTGGGTCTCGTTCCTGGCCTTGAGCTTCTCGTGCCACTGGTCGGGCGGCAAGGAATTGCCCGAGTCCTTCAAATCCAGCGCTCCACCTTGGAATCCGTCGTGCAGAATCATATCGCGAATACGAACATCCAGCTTGTGGAACGGCTCAGCCGTCTTGGGCTCTCCTTCACTTCTCTTCTTGTATTCAATCAACTGGCCGTAGAATAGCTTTGCATCACTTAGCAACCGTGGGAAGGACCTCTCGAAGGCAGTCACTGCCGGCTCGGGCACCACCAGCTGGCCGTTGATGCCTTCTTCCGCGATGTAGATGCGCCCCACGACGCCCAAGTCTCCCCACTGCTCGCGCAGGTCTCGTCGGAGCTTGGGCAGCTTCTTCTTGTCCAGCGGCGTGTAATTGTAGAGACTGATGTACTGCCGGCGAGATATCCCGGCAGCTCCGCCAGCGCTCAAGAACCGACGCCCCGCCAATGAATCCTGCTGCGTGACAGCGCCCGCGAGACGCTGCAGCGACCACTGAAGCAGCGGCGACCGGCGCAGACCCGGCACAAGCCGCACAGGAGCTCGAAGTGTCCGCATGCCTTCTACCACCCAACCAATTCGCGAAATGATGAGCGTTTTTTTGTTGTCGACAATCAGACTGTAGCGGTAAGAATGCACCATATATAATATGGTTTACCCTCCATGTGGTGCAATCATTTCAAAATATTAGACAATTGGGTCAAAGAGCTCACTTCGGTTACAGTAGCCAAACGTGGGGCCATGCTACTCCGTCGTCTTCAGTCTCTGCGTCGTCCTGTTGGCGTACGATGGGCGTCGAGTCTCTCAAGCTGCAATGCAACAGAGCCCCGGCAGTACGTGAGTCTGTACAATTACGTGGCGTTGGAGGAGAGCGAGCTGCCCAAGCTGCGGCGTCGACTGCTGGGTGGCTGGAAGGCGCTGGGCGTCACCGGCAGGGTCTACCTGTCGCCCGAAGGGATCAATGGGCAATTGGTGCTGCCTCAGAGCAATGTGGCGGCTCTTGCAGCTTCGTTCCCACAGGTTTTCACGGGTGACAACATGTTCTACGGCCAATTGCTGCCTCCAGTGGATGAAGAGCGTGAAGCTCCGTTCGCCAAGTTGACGGTGCGGATTCGGAAGCAGTTGGTGCATGACGGATTCGAGAGAGGGGCGTTGAACTTGAAGGACTCGGGCAATTCCTTGCCGCCCGACCAGTGGCACGAGAAGCTCAAGGCCAGGAACGAGACCCAAGACTCGGACACACTCGTGCTCGACGTCAGGAACTTCTACGAGCATGAGATCGGACGCTTCGACGGCGCCACCAGGATCATGGTCGACACCTTCCGAGACACGTTCGACGCGCTGGACGAGATCCTCGAGAAGCACGAGCAGCAGCACGACGGACAGAAGCCCAAGCAGGTCATGATGTACTGCACCGGGGGCATCCGATGCGAGAAGGTGGGCGCGTACCTGACGCAGTACAAGGGCATCTCGAACGTGCAGAAGCTGCATGGCGGCATCGTCAACTACATGCGGTTTCTCAAAGAGCAGCGGCAGGCGGCGGCGGAGGCGCGAGCTCGCTCAGCTGCTGCTGATGATGCTGGAGGGGAAGAGATGGCAGAGGAGGAGGAGATTTCTCTGTTCAAGGGCAAGAACTTCGTGTTCGACCAGCGCTGTGTGGGCGAATTGACGGAGTCGGAGGAGGTGACAGATGACGTGCTGGGCAAGTGTTTCCAGTGCGGCGAGCCGTGCAACCACCACACCAACTGCAGCAATGTCTTGTGTGGAGGCTTAATTCTCCAGTGTCAAGCCTGCACTGCGAGTCTCCTGGGCGCTTGCAGTGAACCGTGCAAGCTAGAAGTCATGAAAATGAACTCAATGACGAAGCAGCAGCGGAAGGAGTACCGCAAACAGCGGGCGACGCAGTGGATGCCACCGATTCCGAACGCTCTGTCCAAGTACGTCACCAAGCGATCAAGAGCTGCAGTCGCTAGGAGTCTGCACACACAACGACACTTTACATGTTCACGAACGCTCAGCAAGAGCATCGACGACTCGGCACTCCAGAATGACTACGTTTACAGGCAAAGCACTGCTCTGACCGACGACGCATTGCTCCGAGACCTGCGTGAGGAAACCGCTCGGACGTGGCCCAAGGCCGAGCAGCTCATCGACGAGATGCAGGGCAAGTTCCTCTCGTTTCTGGTGCAGATTACGCCAGCCAAGCGGGTGTTGGAGATCGGCTGCTTCACCGGTTACTCGGCGCTATGCCTCGCGAACGGCTTGGCTGCTGACGGCTCACTCGTCACGTGCGACATCGACGCCGACACCATGCAGTTCGCCCAGCGGTTCTTCGACAGAAACTCGCGCGCGGCTCAAATCTCAGCCGTGAACCAGGACGGCCTCGAGTACCTCACGACTCTTGCATCAAGCGCTCAGCAGCAGCCGTTCGACTTCATCTTCGTGGACGCCAACAAGCGCAAGTACAGGACCTACTACGACTTCATCCTCGAGCACAAGCTGCTGCATCCCGCTGGGCTCTTGGTCTTCGACAACACGCTGTTCCGAGGTCGAGTAGCCGCCTTTGACAACGGATTGGCGAGCAATAAAGAGCGAATCGCTCGCGGCCTGGCCGAGTTCAACAGCTACGTGGCTCAAGACCCGCGCTCGACGCAGGTGGTCATGCCGCTCTGGGACGGCCTTACTCTCGTGAAGCAGACTCCCAATTGGGACGATGCATCATAACCAAACAAACTCACCGAATTGGGATGCTGGCTGGAAGGCTAAGCTTAGCAATAGATTAATAATTTACAGCCTCGGTGTCCGGAGCTTATTAATGGATGGGGGGTCTTCTTGGTGGAGCTTGGAGGTCTGTCGATGACTTCAGGCGGCCTGCTCGGCTCTGCGTAGCGAGCTGCGCGCGAGCAGGATGGACTCGTCGCCGCCCATTGCGAGCATGTGGCGGGCCCGGACGCCGGTTTCTTCCGAGGCGGAGGCCGAGACCGAGACGGCAGCGAGCGCGAGCACAGCGACGACGACGCAGCGGAGGAAGTTCATTGTTGTTATTGCGGCGTTGGCTTGCGGTGGAGCTGGCAGATTGGGAAGTGAGCTGCTCGGCATCATCATCATCGCAAGTCACACGTCGCACGAAAGTGGGATTCGCTTGTCCGCGCCATACAAAAATCAAGTGTGCGGATATTCCAGGATGCACGTGAAAAGTGGACAAGGCTGCGAGGCATGATCAAAATTCATCGTCGGCTGGTGGCCGCGCCATTCGCGCGTGTGTGGCTCTTGGTGCTCGATCTCGCCTCGAGATTCTCGCGCCGTTGAGCTGGGATAGCGGGGCTACATGTACATCGCTTGGTGCTTCTGGGTGGTGAATATATTGAAAGCGGGGCAGCATCCAGATTCGTCTTTTTCGTATGGGTGGATATGTACTCAATAGTAGCCCCTCACTTCAACTTGGCTCGGCGACGGGCTCAAGTGTTGGGGGCGGCTCAACTCGAGCCCGTCGCCATGTCCTCGACGAATTCCGTACTGCCAGTGTCCCTTACTTACTTAGTGCATGTAGCGCGAATCGAAAGCTCTACCTCCACGGGGCTGCAGGCTTGTCATGAACTTACTTCACGAGGCGTGAAGCCAACGAGTATTTTTGTACCCGATACACCCACGACTGCTTCAACGGAGGTGTAGCCACTGACCTGCTAAACGGTTTCGAGGGCGGCCAATGCCGTCACCAAGAGATCTGCTTGCTTAACACTACAGGGCTAAAATACACGACACATCAGTGCGTCAGCACTTGCATGACTCGATGCTGAAGATGCAAATAGCCAAGTTACATGTATAATAGCTGCAAGGCATTGCATCTATTCGTTCGTGCAGCGTCAAGGTGAGCAACGTTCTGTAACCATTACAAGTTCTCTTGTACACTTTACAATGTCTCGTGTAATAGTTACAGTTCGGTTTTAATAAATCACAGTATCCTTTGCATACAAAAATCAAGTATCTCGGGGGAGAGGATTCTTTGCCAGTCACTTGGGAATAAAACTCCAAAGCAACCAAACAAACAGCAGCTCGTTTCCGCTGTCGGTGCACGTTGAAGATGCCTCGGCCCGCGAGTCCGCTCTGGGAGCACTTCCGCAAGGAGATGCCCACCAAGCGCGCGACGTGCAACTACTGCGGCTTCAACATGTGCGGGCTCATCCTGCGCATGCGCACGCACCTGGCGCGCAAGTGCAAGAGCTGCCCGGAGGCCGTCAAGGCCGAGATGGTGGCCGAGCTGAGTCGCAGGCTCGACCACGGTGAGCCCAATGACTTGGTTTTAGTATACTTTCAGAGTGATGGTCACTAAGTTGCCTTTTTTGCCTATATGAAGTGCCCGCCACGCCGCCAGCCAAGAAGGCGCGCACCAGGAAGGACCCTCCGCAGCAACTCGAGGCTCCAGCTGAAGTCCCCGCTGCACCTCAGCCGTCGCCTACTTCGGTGCATGAGGTGCAGACGACCACCACCTCTCCTCAGCCTCAGCCCCAAGCGCCCGTGGCGGTGCTGGATGACAAGAGCGACCTGGACAGCCACGTGGCCCGAGCCATCTTCGCCGTGGGGCTGCCGGTGGTGACGGTGGAGCACACGGCCTTTGTCAAGATGCTCAAGCGCATGAACCCGAGCTACGACCCGCCCAACGCCTTCACGCTGACCACGACGGTGCTGGACCTCGAGTACTCGGAGGTGCAGATCAAGCTGCGCGCCGAAGTGCTGGACTCCACCACGGTGAGTCTCGGCGTAGAGTCGTGGGCGGGGCAGAAGTGCTCATTGGTGACCTGTGTGCTCAACTCGCCCAACACGGCCGTCTTCGCCTTTGACAGCACGGGAGACATGCCGCACACGGCCGATATGCTCGTCGACAAGGTGGAGAACATTATGACGCAGATTGGCACCGGCAGGGTGTCGGTCATTGTGATGGACACGACGGACAGCATGAAGCAGGCGTCGCTGACCCTGGAGAGCAAGTACCCGGCCATCACGTTCTTGCCGAGCTGCGCGCACACGATGACGTCCATGATGAAGGAGATGCTGGAGCTTCCGACCATCGCCAACACGCTCGACACTTGCATGCAGCTGGCGCACTTCTTCGTGAAAGACCAAGTTGCGCGTGCGGCTATTGCGCGAGTTTCCGAGCAGTCCATGGAGGCGGCTGCACCGATGGGCGACCCGAACGACACCAGTCCGAGTGGCCTGCTGGATTGCCTGTTTACTATTGAGCGCAACCGCCACTCGCTGGACATTTTGTTGGCCGAGAACGGCACTTTGAACGCCCTCAACACGCACGTCAAGGACAGGATTATTAGCCTTGCCTTCTGGGAGGAGGTGTCGACGTTTACCGGGCTCTTTGAGCCCTTTCTGGAGATTTTGAAGATGTTCGAGTCGGATTCGCCGCTGTTGTCAACGTTCTACCATCGGTTCACACTGCTCTGGGGGCACCTCGACAAGTACGGAAATCTCGCGTCCAAGTTCCAGCATATCATTTCGGGATATTGGGAAAATATTCAACACCCTGCGATGTACACGGCCTATCTATTGGATCCACGGTTCCCGCCATCCAGCCTTTCGGGAGAAGCTACGAGTGAAGCGTTGTCGTATATCAAGCGGACGTCGAACCCGGAGGTCTACGGGAGCATCGTGGACGAGTTGACTCGATTCACGGCTCGAACGGGGCTATTCGCCGACGACGCGATCTGGGAATCCGCCCAGAAGTGCAGCCCGCTTCACTGGTGGAAGGGCTTCATCGGCGGCTCTTGCCCGAATCTGCAGCCTATCGCGCTACGCACCTTGAGTTTACCTGCAGCCTCGGGGCTCTCCAAGAGCAAGCGTGGGATGTTCGAGAAGATCCAAGTCATGAACGCCAAGTACATGAACGAAGAGCAGGCAAACAAGGCCGCCGTGGTGTACTTGAACTCGAACCTGTCATCAAATGTGGAGGACGGGGTGGCCATCGAGACAATAGTGTGAGAAGTCTTCGGATACATGTGGATTCAAAACCTGTTGCCAAATGACGATGCTGGTGGGGGGCAAGTCGCGTCTACAACGATGAGAAGAGAAGCAAGATGTGTGTTTTGTCGCCAAATTCTCGTACCCCATGTCTATTTCGTTATTGCAGTCGTGGCATGTTTCAGCTCAACTCTCGTATTGCAGCAGCGCTCGAGGCCAAAATTCTTGCCGCACCCTTAAATCTCCTCCTCGCCTGAGCACCCGCAGCTTTGTGTAGCTTTGCGCGCTGACGGCGTGAAGTGCGTACGTAGCAAACACCCACGTCAAGCTCTCTGCTTGAGCGAGGCACACGATATCACGAACGAGCATCGCGCACGCTCGCCTTTGGGCATCGAGCAAATCCATGTATAATGATGAAAAATATCCAAAACGCAGAGAACACAACGACAGCCGAGAGCACGATCAGCCCTGCAGCGTCTTCGCCGTTCCCAGGCCCAGGCCACGCCATTGTTTCAGTCAGCGGTTGTCTCGTTTCATTGTTTCTCTCAAACTCACTCGGCAACCCAACCGACAGACCAACCAACAGAGCGGCAGGCGAGCAACCGAAGCTGTAGCCACGGACCCGCTCGCCACACCACCAACCAGCCGCCTCTACAGCCTCGAGGCGCGCCGCCACTACATGTAGACCAAGACCCAGGTTGAGCGAGTGCTTCCTCGCCTAACCACAACGCATCACCTCAGCCTCCTGCCTCCTCGCCAATGCGCCAACCATCTACTTGCTCTCGCTTTCGCTCGCGGGAGCTGCCGGCGTCGCCTTCACAGGTGCGGCAGGCGGGTCGGCCTTTACCACATCGAGGAAGTTACGGCCACCCCAGGCACCAGCCTTGGGCAGCGACTCGTCCACCGCCGGGGCAGCAGCCGTCTTCGGCGCGCTCTCCGCAGTCTTGGCCGCCTTCTTGGCAGCGGGCTTCTTCTCCTCCTTGGAGGCGGTCTTCGAGGCAGGCTTCGCAGCGGGCTGCTTCTTCTTGGGCTCAGGGGCCGGGGCTGGGGTTCCGTTGATCACGGCCGCAGCGTAGCCGACAACCTTGGCCGGAACAGCGCTCGTCTTAGCTGATGCAGGCGCAGCAGCGGTCTTCGCGGCAGGCTTGGCAGCAGCGTCAGCGGTGGCAGCGGGGGTGGTCTCACCCTTCTGCTTGCGCTGCTCGCGAGCCTCCTTCGTGTAGTCCTCACCGTACATCATGCTCTCGTAGTCGATAGATCCAACGGAGTCACTGCGGATCGGTCGTCCCTGACGCATCGCGTCACGAGCCTGCTCGATACTGTACGTACGCTGGTTGCGCAGCAGGTCCGGGTGGGCCTCGGCCGTGAGCGCTGCCGGGTGCACAGCGTAGTCCATCTTACCCTCGGGCAGCATGCAGTCCTTCTCGTCCATGTTCTTAACGATCTCCATAATGTCCTCGTGAGCGTACTTGTAGGTGATCACATTCGACGTCTCCGCCTTCTCCTGAGCCGTGGGGAGAGGCGGGAAGTTGGCCGCGTTCAGCACAGGCTGACGCTCGGCAGGGGCGGCAGCAGCGGCCTTCTTGCCGTTGTTGCTGCCGTTCGCCTGCTGCTGCTGCTGAGCCGCCGCCTTCGCGCCCTTGTTCTTGTTCTTACGCGAGCTGCCCGGTGCCCGCTGCTCGAAGCTGCC
>JAIKVE010001400.1:0-11922 GCA_024679115.1 Phytophthora pistaciae
GTCGTCCTGCTGCTCCGCCGTCCGTCCTGAAGCCTGCTACCTGCCGCTGCCTTCCTGCGGCCCGAGACCCTCGGCGCCACCGCCGCCGCCTCCGGCACTCTGCCCTCCACGCAGGCCACCACGCAACGCTAGAGTAAAAATGAGCAAAAGTGTAATCGGTGTGTGGCCCACAACATAATACATAAACTAATATATTTGTTTTTAGAGTCCATTAATCTGGGGTAAAGTGTAATCGGTGTGTGGCCCACAACATAATACATAAACTAATATATTTGTTTTTAGAGTCCATTAATCTGGGGTGCCATGTTTTCGGTACAGGTCCGATAGGTCCTATAGTCGGATATTTCATGGTATGGGCTGGTATAAACGCTTCAATGAGCGCTACCCTACCCTTACCACTCGTTCAGCCCAATCGCTGTCGTTAAAGTGCAATTGTGGCGTCCCGGTGGACCTTATGACTCTCTTCAACACCCTAACTAAGCTCGTAACTGGGCTGCAACTAGACCCCTCACGTGTTTTTAACATGGATGAGACTGCCTTCCAGAAACAGCTCAAAAGCAAGACAGTGGTTGTCGTGCGAGGAATGAGCAACTTGTGGTGCACCCAACCTACCGCCAATTTCCACCTGACTATCGTGGCGTCCGCAAGTGTAAGTGATTTCGTCGTGCCTCCTGCGTTCATTTTACCCGGCAAGACAGTCTCATGTCAGTTACTGGATGGCTGCGATGTACCCGGCGCTGCTGTGACGACGTCGCCATCGGGATTTATAAACACGGACCTTTTCGAGGAATTGCTACAATTCTTAGCGAACTCGGTGCCAAGTACCGCTTGTGCTCGTCCTTGATGGTTGTGGGTCACACTACTCCGACAAGGTCGTTGATGGAGCTATGCAGCTGAGCATTCTGCCCCAAATGCAACTCATCTACTTTAGCCACTGGATGCTTCGGTATTTGCCTCCCTCAAGGGCAAGATTCACAACATGATCGGCAAACTGGTTGAGGAATTTGATATGATGGCTACTACAATATCGATCAGGAAGACGCAATCAAGATAGCAAGTGTAGCATGACGAGGATCTAAGGTTGGCCGCAACATCCAGCGAGGCTTCCAGGCTGTGGGCTGTTCCCTCTATCGCTGGTGAGGATGAGTGCACGGCTGGAAATGTTCGCGCGCAATGCAGCGACAGGGGGGGGGGGGGGTCTAGCCGCATGGCTTCAGATGAAGTCCGTTGGGAAGGAAGAGGTTTTGAAGCTGCCTCAACCTCCGTGTAAGAGCTCGGGAAACAAGAGGAAGCGCGTTAATGTTGGCGGGCGCCTGCTGGCGCACAAGGTGCTATAGAAAGTTGCAAGGGGCAAGCCCAACTCGCGTTCTGTCTCGCGAAAGAAGCCACCAGCTCTGCTGTCATCTCCGTTGAACGCTGACGTCGTCGAATCTGCACTAGTTTAGTCAGATACAGTCGCATGGTTAGTACTAGTTCATAGACGAATATGGCGCTCAACAAAATGAAGTAGTTACCGTCATATGGGCTCTAGTCTATGGTGGCCACCGCTGCCTAAACCTGTGAATAGCGACAACCAACTGATCATGTCACGCGAATGTCGACCCTAAAAGACTCAAGAAGCATGCGGCTGATTACTATACTATCCGAGGTATTGTCAAATGTTAGAGGTCCATTTCGATACATTATTGCTTTGTTCGCTTATACTGATAGCTGAGCATGCGTGTTTATAGTGATTTGCACCTGCAGTTGTATTGCCCTTTCAACTCGGGATAAAATTCAGTTAGCATTGTCTTCTCGTCTTGTAGTAACCGTTAGCGTTTTTGCGCTGCAATAATACGCTCTCTCTTAAGTTGATACCTTCCGCTAAGTAAGGCGTAAGTTTATAGTCCACCTGTTTATGTTATGCTTTGCAGACGTTTTGTCACTTCGGACTGGAACTCGTACGACTTATCTATAAATCGTACTCGAGTACGACGTTCTCCCCGCTGTCTGCCTTCGACTGGCGCTGTTTCGATTGCTTCCCCTCCGCACAGACCACACACTTCTTCCTCGTGTGGTCGGTGAGATAGATGCCGGAGTGTGGGTCACTGGCGATCCTCTCCACCGTGTCCAGCGCCAAATGGCCGAACCGCTCGTGGAAATACATGAGCGACCCGCGCTGCACATCGTCCTCTACCGTCGACGACAGCACTGCGCTCATCGCCTAGGCGACGCCTGTTTGCGGCGTTGGCCGAACTACGACCAAGTCAGCGACCAGGACGTCGTGTTCAAATCGCACTCGGAAGACCGTTTCGCCGCCGTTGGCGATCACGAGGCTCCCGTCTTTCTCTGCCAGCGCACATCCACGCTTGGCCAGTTGTCCTAAAGACAATAAATTGCGAGTGAGCGTTGGCGCGTAGTAGACATTGCTGACGGTAATGAGAGCGTCAGCATCGCCGTCTCCTTCACGAAATATGACCGCCCCGACTTCCGTAACCTGCAGCCTATTTCCGGCTGGCTGCGTAAGCGGCTCGGTCCCGGCACAGACCTTCGCGTCACGCAGCACGCTCGCATCATTGGCAAGATGTCGACTCGCCCCGCTGTCCACGATCCAGCCCTCGTCCTTGCTTGGGCCTCCAGCGGCTGCGAGTGCCCAGCCCTTTGGCTTTCCTCCTTCAGTCTTCTCTTGGCACTTTGGCTGTGAGCACGCACGGACAATGTGCCCGGTTTTCCCGCAGTTGTAGCACTGTCGGGTGTCCGACACTGCGTTCATCACATCCTTCCCGGTTTCGTTCCGGTTCATGCCGTCAGTATCGAAGCGTTGCGAAAACTGCACTAAGTCTTGAGCATGCAGCATCAGGTCCGGCCGAGTCTCGTCGTACCTGCCAAGCAGGGTCAGGCTGAATCTCGGCGACGCGTGGCGAATGATGTTCTGCAGGACCATCGCCGGCGAAGCGCCCGTTGCTCGCATCAGAGCGGTCAGATAGAGAAAGTGGTCGGTCCACGACCGGCCCGAGTCCTTGGGCGCCGTGAACATTACGGCCGCGTCTTGCATGGACAAGCGCACCGTGAACGTCGCGTTCATCTGCTCCAATGCGTAGAATAGGAACGGGCAGATCGTCCACCAAGTTGTCGCCTGCTCGCGGACGAACCGTCCAGCTTTCGATAAGGTGCTGCCCGAGCTTGTTCAGCTTCACCTTCTCTGGCCAGCGAAAGCCGCAGGCCCTCTCAGCCATGCCGACTTGGCCAATAAACATCAGTCCCCATTGCTCGAATCCTGCGCCGAGTCCCTTGTACGTTTCCTTCCCGTCAAAGTCTCGGATGCTGAGCTTCGCCTGGCCATAGTTAGGGTAACCATATGTCGGCTTATCACCACTTGCGCGGGCGGCATCCTGCCACCTCCTTCTTTTGTTCACCAGTCTGCACTGGAGGGGGGGGTGTTCCTGGTATTGAGGCTGCACTGGAGGGGGGCGGTGCTCTTGGTACTGGGGCTGCGGTACGCCTCCGTAGAAGTTGCCGCGGGCAAATGCACCACGTGTCTGCACGCCGCTCTGGCCATCCGCGAGTTCGTCCAGTTGCATGCGCTGCATGCACATGCTGCCGTGCTCGATGGCTTGACGGAAAATGCTTCCACGCCGCTGGGGTTGGTCTGGCGAGACTGCACCTTGGCGCAACGCACTAGCCGTCACGGCGCGCTCGATCACATCGATACGATTCGTGAGCAACTTGATCGCGTCGTGGAGAGCAGCCGTGGCGTCGACTTGACTTACAGATTCTCCTTGAACATCTCCGCTCCTTTCGGGAGCACGAGGTCCAGCATGGGGCTCTTGCGCAGCCACGAGCTGGTCGTCGCGGTCACTTGGGGTCATAACCTGTCGGAAGGTTCACTTGCGCTGCGAGGAGAAGAATGTGAAGTGAGTTTATTTTGCTTTAGCGCGCTAGCTACTGCTATTTCTTCTCTCCTGTGCGTCCCTCTTGTAGCTCGGTCGTCTAGCTAGCGTTGCGTTGTTGTAAGCTGTGTGGTGTCGTTTGTGCGAAGTATCTAAAGCACGTTACAGCGTTGTCAGGCACTCACAGCCGCGATGCAGCGTTGTCGCCCAGTTGAGCCAGCGGTATCGGCTCTTTCCAACAACGGACAAGGGCGTCTCCAGGTTCAACACCGTCATCGTGTGTGGCAATGCGTCCATCCACACGAATGTCGAGGAAATAACAAGGCGGGCGGAGTACGCGGGGGCGCAGTTCATCAATCTCTCCCCGCATTCCCCCATGTTAACCCATTGAAATTGGCTTCTCCACGTTCAAGTCTGGGGTCAAGGCGTTCCTCACAGCGAAGCGCGACGAGATCCTGCAAGTCCCACCAAATCAGACGAAAGCAGCACACCGTGCGCAATACCTCCTACGCGCTGCCAAGTACAGCATGAGTGTCAAGGTGGCACCGGACTTGTGCGATTCGGATGCAGCACACGCCTTATCTTTTCACGCTGTTGCATTGGACGAAGACGCTATGCTTGAGGTTCTCAAAACGAAACTAATAATTTCTAAAGATCATTAGTTTTTCCAAGTATAAGAGAATACAGGTTTTGTTGTTTTGCTTTGCTTTTGGCAGCAATTGTTTTGATTGTGACAAATGGTGTACTTATGTTAATAAATTTCCCTGCAACAAACATGCAACTGCTCGACTTTCAACAATACAGCATGGGAAAAGCATAGGCAGTTTACCGATGTCTTTAACACAGTGATTTGCTGATTTCCCACCACTTCCAAAGAAGCTTTGTGCCATTCGCGCGCGTGAAGACGGTCATAATGCTGTGTCTTACTCCATCCCAGAATCAGATATTGTGCACCTATAAATACTTTCGACACGCATACCGCTATTCGACGGGCAAACCGTCTTCTTACGGGGACAAAAGCAACGGTGATCCGAGTTCAAACCCCTGTTCCTGCATGCTATGAACTGACCTGTGTTGAGGTGGCGCTGCCCTTAAGTGATGCCGAGCAGTAGCAAGTTCATCGGGATTTTACTGGCTTGTGCGCAGATGAGATGCCGGCTATCGCAATGGTTGCTCTGCAATGTGACACATGGAGCAACCGTGATTCAGAAAAGAACAAGGAAAAGATGGCTGTGGTGTCAAAGCGATCAGGGCTGCTTAGGCGTGCCTATCCAACGCAATGTGGTGTGACATACAACTATCTACACATCCGTTTTTACTGCTATCTGGACGTTGAAGGAGTTCAATTTCTCCAAATGTGCTGCTGTCGCATATTCTCATGCACAAGTCTTCGAGTCCGAAAAGAACCGTCTCCGGCACAAAAAGCAGTGCACTCATAATGAGGCTCCAGACGATAGGACTTCTAAATGAAGTCACGCCACCGCGACAAACACAACTATCAGTTTCTAATTGACTACATAATAGTCATTGGCAATTAAATGCTCGACTTTATTTCATCACCTGACCATCTTTATGACCTAGTGAGCGTCGCACCAATTGATGATGTGGTAGTTGCACGCTCCCAACGCGATATAGCATCACAGGCGATGAGACCACGGTTGCGCTCGCCCTCCTCCTCGCGGTCGGTAAAATATATTGTCTCGCCCACATTGCTCATAGTGATTATGTCGCATAGGATGCTGATGTCGGGCATCAAGTACTGGTTCGGCTAGTCCAGATCCACGATCATGAGCATGTACTTCTTACCGTGCATTTTTGTGCTGGGCACACTTTGTGTCTGATCGAGGTCTTTATTACAACTTGTGTGTACGAAAATGTGCGATTGTGCTCGATACTTGGTCGATTCATCTACAATTCATCCACACTCCACATTGACCGTCGATAAAAAGATCAACAATAACAATAAACAAATCAATGGGGTTGCATGCGAACGCAAAAGGGGATTTAGTCGGCCCCCAAGGACCACTATATAGGTGGAGGAGAAGGGTCCTAGCGTCAGAGTACCGACGCAGCAAGAGGTTGAAGATTTGCTACAACAGGACAAGCCTTTCAGCCCATGAGTTGACCCATTTAATCCTATCACTTATGGCACGTGCCTATGGCCGATGTGTGATAGTATTCCACAGCATCGGGCGATTGTGGACGATGGAGCGCTGCCGTGTGGCTATATTAAATGTGCTCGACATCAATCTCTTACGGCGGTTCCTTTACATTTTTGGCAACACCAGCGAGTCAGAATCACACGATAAAAAAGCCTGAAAAATCAGCTTTTTACAGGTTGAAGAAACTACATTTCCATGTGGTTATCGCCTCGGAAGATCCGTTTTTCAGACGATAGGAGTGACACCAAACAAAAGCCACTTCAATCCAATTCGTGTTTACCACAAGAAAACTCAGGATAAGTCGCCACCAATTTCTATTTGACACGCTGCGTTAAGGCTGCGTATTGCGCCCGGTGAGGTTGTTCTAGTTGGAGTTTTGGGTACACCAGAGCTGCTGTTTTGCTTGTGTTTTAGAGATAAAGTATACTGTAACAAGGAAAAAGTACAGAAATAATATTGAACAGCAGCTCAACCCGTGAAACGTAAAATCTTCCCCGGCAGGTATTCCTCGCTGACAGTGCCACTAACGTTTCTATCGATTGAATTGATAGAATGTCGTAACGGTACGGGCGAACCGTCTGGGGTGGTATGAGGGCATCCAGTACACACAGAAGAAGCAGTGAAAAAAAAACTATCCCGAGAGGCACTTACGACGTAGCGAAGGTCGTGGATCACCAACACCTTGTACTTAGTCCCGGATGTATTCACGACCCGTCAATATGGCAGCGACGGGCTATAGCACCGTGTCGACATCGGTTCCTGGAACCAAATTACCGCGGGATGTATTTAAACGGATCCGATATCGAAATTGAATGCGCAAAACTTCAAAAATAGGTCATGAGAGGCTGGGCATATTTTTTTAGTGCTGGGGTAGACGGGACGATGCGATGTTCAGGGCTTGACCGCGTTGATCCATGATTTACAGCTGAGGTGGTTGGGAGAACTCACGTTCGGTGTACGAGAACATGTCGTAACCCTTCATCGGTGATATGATGGCATGGACCTGGAGAAGACCACCACCAGCTTCGAGGACATCCGCGTACGTATCACATCCATTCCGACAGAAAAAAAACAAATTATGCAGTTTAGGCTAGGGTTATGATGATTCTCACAATAAAAACGGAACACACTTACTTGGATTATAACTTTACCATTAGTCTCGAAAAGAAATTTAAAAAATCTGCATCGTGAATTAGGCTATCGATTCCCGTACTCTTCTTTAGGAATAATACATCTTACATCATAAAACAAAACCGCTGGGCTCGAAAGAACGTCCTGATCTGGGCCAAGCCAAGAGGACAGCATCGGTAAGAGCAAGCATCCCAAGAGTCCGTTCACGATCTTATCAACTTCATCAAGCGGGAACGCTTCGTTCTCGATCCATCTTGATTGACAGCACCGGACGATAATATTGTGTAGCTTCGCTTCCTGCTCTAACACCCAAAGTGAAATATGAATGTAGGCAAAACACTGCGGCCCAATGCATATTTCATCGCACCGGGTTCACCTGCATTAACCTCCCGCTAGAAGTGTTGGCGCAGGTCTATTGCGTTTCCCGTCTTTGTACAACTGAATTTTGGTCTCAGTCCGCCCACCTTCTCCTGAGACACTAGTTTTCTTGGAGTGTGGTAAACCAAATATCATGTGCGTCATCTTAATGTAGCGACCAGGTAGTCATTGCAAAACCGTGTACTTTTTCCGAACCGGGAACGTGGTGACACGGCTCTCACTTGACCGAAGATCCTCCACGATGTGCTGGTGCATCGCTGCGAGCTTGCCAAGCTGTGCTATGATCCTCACGCTTTCTTGCTAGGATCTATGTAAGTTGTGCACAGGCTCCCGAACGAGACAACGTTAGATAAATTCGACACGTTGCCCATCAACATCTTGAGCGGGGTCATGCGCTTGGTGTAAGCGCTACATGATCACCTGCTCAGCACGTAATTGGCGCACTCTACCGCACCTCCTTAACAGTTTAAATGCAACTTGCAAACAGCATGCAGCTTGCCACGTTGAACATGGTTGAGTGTATGATTTCTATTTTGCCATTCTACGTTTAATTCTCGCGCTCGCTAATCTGACGTCTGGCATCGGCTGTCTTGTAGAACGGTCTACGTTGACGTACTAGTTGCCGCCATCGTACGTAGCACATGGACCCAGTAGTTGAACTACTTTTCAAAGTACACTAAGAAGTGCTCGAACTCGACCTTGTTCTTGACGTGAAACACTCGCACGTCGTTCATGGAGTAGTCGATGAAGTTTATGAGGTGCTAGTTGGCGCGTCTGTCTCGCGGAGACATGGGACCCTTGATGTCACTGCCAAAATTGCCTCTAACCTTGTTGACCTATGTGTGCTCGCCGGTCTCCATCTTGGACTGATTGTTCTTGCTCCGGTTGCCTTGTACAGAGGTCAAACATTGGGTCGCTCTATGAAGTTGGAAAATGACGGTCGAAGAACAGCCTGCGCCGAGGCCTAGCAGTCTTGAATCTTCGGGTAAAGGCAGACCGAGCCCTTGGATTGGCCACCACATTTGCTGCATTAGTGTGGCGGATGGAAGCCCATTTAGTAACCATGGTCTGGTTGCACGTCGGTCGCCACCGCTCAACCAGGCATTGCATTTCCTCGACGAGCGTTCATGTCGGCGTGCAGCGCCCACCGCTCCAGTATGTGTTGGGCTCCGGCGCGACGGCCCTCGCATCCATTCTTAGGTCTGAATACTAAATTGACAAGACCACGTCGCCCATGATCATTTCTAGATTTTCGATACGTGCATGTCCCGCCAAGCAGCAATCGAACGAGGCTTAGGAAGAATGTGTTGTAATGGGTCGAAAGTTTTGCTATCCAGAAGACAACATTGCTCACGGAAAACTGCGTATGCAATGACGAAGCTTAAGGCGACACTGATCATGTATCACGCCGATGTGACATAGATAGTGGACACCAGACCTAGTCCTACACCCCGTTCTGCCTTTTCGTCATAGTGAGATCAACTGTGTTGATCCCTGGATGGGGGATACCATCTGCGTGACAAAAAGGTCAAGATGGATGGCGCGGGATGCTTGAGAAGTGGAAGAGGCAAGTCGTGGGTAAGTCCCCGGAAGGAGGGAAGGTAACATATGATATACCAGTCCGCAAATAACGCCCATGCACACACGTCGAGCATCAGTAATACATCTCTGTTGTTCACTACTTCCCTCTTTGGCAACTACCTGAACTACGCCCGTAGAAGAATCACTCTCGGCCGCTGAAGGTGACGCGCGGGGCGCCACGACGAAATCAGTGCGTGCACTTCTCTAACCCTCCAGTGTCTGAAATGATGGCACCTTATACGAGCCACAACGGGGCGAAGCGAACGACAAGGCCCAACGACCGGCGGAAGAAATAAGGAGTGGAGACGTACAAAGACAAACGGTACAGTGAAAGAGAGACCAAGAACGGACCGTAACGACGAATCACTCGGCGGTGCGCAACAGCAAACGATAGGGCTAGAGCGCGACTCGGACCACTGAAGGATCCGACCGCGGACCACTGAAGGATCGGACCGTGAACCACTGTAGCGCGGAGAAGATCCGAAGAAGCGGATCGGAACGGATCGGAGAAAATCGGATCGTATAAGCAAACGATTGGGCCCTGCGAAGTCTGGAGGAAAGAGGAGACGAAGGGTAACACTAGAGGGGTGAGACGCCCGTCCCCGCACTTACAACGACACCTCAGAGTGACGTGGCCGTCACCTGCGACAACATCTGCTTGTACCGCCCCTGAAATTATGCTATCCAAGTTCTGGGAATCACGTGGCGTCAACTCACGATCAAAGGTGACGTCACGATTGTGAATTGAAGAGCGAGCTGAGAAGACTGTCGAACGGTGTTTTAGAAGCCGGCTTCGTTGGGCCCACAGGACGAAAAGGTGAGTAAGTTACAATACGGAAATATCCTGAAGATTTGAACAATTGCCTTAAGCATGTCTAATGAATGACGCAACGGCCGGTGCTCACATACTACATCTAAGAAGCATTCAACTCATTCCAACTATGCGGCTAGCTTTAACGTGTTAACACCATGTTCCTACCAGTCAACAATGCCAGTGCATAGTGTTTTGCCTTGTCCTCGTTTTGAAAATACCACCGCAACGCACAACCATTCGCGATACGATCCATTTTCGGCTGAATGTAGCTCAACCCGCAATGGGTATCTATACGCGACTTCGCATGTGCCCGTGGCCGAAGCCCATCAACTATTATATTGTGGGTTGGCTGCATTGACAGGGTTGGCTGCATTGACAAGGTGCACTTCGCTCTCAACGGCCCGGTACTCTGACGCTCGGCGACAGGAAAATCTCATAGAAATGTATAAGAAGTTATCATCACCATGCGTGTCAGGGATATACATCGTCACTACCGCCATGGCCGTGTTTATGGCGCAAGATATTAGTTTTTTTAGTGTAAACTCTGAGCGCATCCACTGTTGCTGTACAAGGCAAAAATCGACGTTTATTATAGTTACTAACTGTAACGGTCATAAGCTATCGTTGTTTGCAGATCCCCCCCCCCCCCCCTCTATTTAAGAGTGCTATAGCCGACATGGCCCGGCTGTAAAATCGATTTTTCTGCTTAAAACAAGGTCACATGTCGACCCCACCTTCTCCCATGCCCACAACGTCTGTCAGTAGCCCCAGCTAAGCGCCAACACCTGAGCCAGCGTCCGCATCGGAGACCGTGTCGTCATCCCCACACGCCCCTGTCATGCCCATCCGGCATGCCAAACCATCGCCTACGCCTGTCACGATTACGACCCCGGCGACTCCGTCCGGAACCGAGGCCCCACCGCCCGCGCTATAGCGCCGCCTCTCGAGGCCACTGTGTCAGCGCCCGCATCGCAAAAATAACCAACAGATGGCTGAGGAGTTGATGGAGATTCGGCGCCAGAAAAAGCGGGTCGTCGTCCGGTCCACCCCTGCCGCGGCTCAGGAGCCTCAACCACCAGCTGAACAGACCGCCGGACCCGGTACCCTTTCATCCATCGCGGCGCACGATCGTAGGCGCCGTTCCACGCTCGGGCTCGCCGCATACCACAAATCCCTTCCTGGCGCTGTAATGGTCCAGGTGTGTGCCCATCACTAGCTTACACGTAACGGCGGGGAAGCTTAGTTTAGACTCGGACATAGTGACACTAATCAGTCAGTCTGGGTAAAATTAACTTTGTATGTTTAGGCCAGGGCGGATACACCTGTTCGTATGTGAGCCAAATGCAGGTCAACGCCTGATTGACTAAAATGGGGTCCGGCTCCCCCAGTTCAGCCAATCAAGGTATCCACAGTACATGTGCTGACTTAACTACATTACGTACTATCATTATGTAACTGGGGTATATTGCGGGCGCTACTGGCGGGGTGCCCGCAACACTTCATCTCGCGGTATTCCTTCGGGCTTCAGTATCGACTCCGACCGCGAGTTGAAGGGTCATGCGCAGAGTGAAACTCGCGAGGTGACCGGGCTGCGACCTGCTGATCCAGCCGATACGACCCCGGCTGGAGCGGTTTTGCACCCGCCCGTCCCGGTCGCGGCTGCGGCATCGGTACCAGCGGCGCCACCACCCGGTGAGAACGATATCGGAAGGGCCCCGTTCTACCTATCTGACTTCCTCGGTCATTTTTATAGCGGGCTGCAAGGTGTGCCGGCTCCGTCGCCTCGTAGTGTGTCCAACTGGCTCACCTGCGATCCAACGATCCAACTAGACCACCTAAATCACACCGTGAGCGATAACGACCTGCGGCTCGACCCCCGGCGGTGCCCGGCTTCCTCGCAGAGATAGCACGTGCTCTAACTTAAAACACCAATTGAGTGCGCGATTTTGGGTCATTTCGGAATTTGCCTACGACAGCACAAGGATGG
>JAIKVE010001401.1:0-11921 GCA_024679115.1 Phytophthora pistaciae
ACTCGGCGGCCACGTCCACGTCGGCCTCGGTGGCCAGCGCGTGCTGGCCGCGCGAAGAGCTGCGGGGCTTCTGCTGGCCGTACAGCAGCGGCGACTTCTCCCCCATTCTGTGTTGGCCCTTGGTTGGTGGTTGGCGGAGAGGGGCTCGCCTCGTCTTGAGATGGTGCGGGTGGCCGGCGCGAAGCAAATTGCAGAATGAGCAGCAAGCAGAGAGAGGGATGCGCTGTGCCGCCGTGGCAGGAGGTCCAAAGGTCCAATGGCGGCAAACGTGCAACTGTACATGTACGCACACACATCACGGACCCTTGGTCGAAACCTTCCAGTCAAGAGCCGAGGAGCCGTTGACGAGGCGGAAAGCACATCAAACAACGTGGACACAGAATGGGAGTGGATCGAGCAGAAAAGAGGACGCTGGGGGGTCCCGCGACTCAATTTCCGCCACATCACTCCGACGGCATCTTGTCATTTTAATGCGGCTCGCTTTGTCGTCGGAGTGGCGGGAAGCTTCATACATTCACTTCACAGACTGCGAGGTGGATGTCGACTCGCTTCCAGGAGCCGCCACAGTGACGGCGTATTGATACTGTGCGCTCAAGTTGGCAATGGATGGAGCGATGACGACGATGACGGTGATGATTTACATCAACGCAACGGAGACGGTAATACACGAACATACAAGCACTGCTGAGGGTTATATCAACAAGATCTACAAGACTGCGTACAGTGTATTTCAAACATGCTCTCTTAAAAGAGAGCATGTTTGTCTGTACATCTAGGCGCTGCGTTGTAGGGTACCTGCAGAGGGCAACGAACCCCTGCCAACTACTTACTTTAAATGAACTGATCTGACCGAATAGTCTTCGTGCAGCAGGCAGCTCCGGTGTAGCGGATCAGATTTCTTGGCGCATATCCACAGCGGTTGGTTCACGAGGAGGGAACGCGGACCGTGCATGGTCTCAGCGGCTTAATCGATTCTGCATCTGTCCCTGACGTCAGAACCGAAAACTTTCACAACGTCAACTTTGGACCTCGCGACGTGCATTTGAAATGAAGTGGATCATTTGATTCAGGGGAGTGAATACATGTACACTACACTGTACGCAGTTAGCATTACGCATTAACGGATTGCACGCTATCGTCGACAGCGTGCTGGTGGTGCTGGTGCGGGTGGACGCCGTCGTCTACGTGGTCCCATTGGTGCACAAGTCCCGATGGCGTCAAAAGCGTCGTCGGCACTGGAGACGGCAGACCAGTGTTGGCTCCGAGCGCCGTAGTGCCGCCTTCGGCAACTGCGACGTTCACCCCCTCCTCTTCGTCCTCCACCTCCATGTTCTTCACGGCCTCGCGCGCCATCTCAGCAAAGTCAACGCGGCGCAGCACCACCACGTACACGGTCAGCTTGAGCACCTCCATCAGACAGATCGAGTACCAGAGCGCAGCGAAGCCTCCTTCAAGCACGATAGCCAGCACGTAGGCGGCCGGCAGTTCAACGAGCCAGGTTGAGAGCGTGCTGGTCCAGGCCGTGATGTGCACCTGGCCCATGGCGGACAGAATCGAGGCAAACACCATTTCGGTCGCCTCGACCATGAACGCGACCACAAAGATCGGGAGCACCGCCACGCACACGTTTAACAAGTCGCCATCGTTCGTGTACAAGCGGAACACATCCGCGCGGAACAAAAGCGTGACCAACGCGAGCACCGTCACAGTAACAACGGTGCATCCAAATCCGAGAATACTCAGCGTCTTGGCGGCGTTCGGGCGGTTGGCACCCAGCAGGTTGGACACGCGGATCTGCGTTCCCGAGCCAAAGCCCCAGAACAACGCCCAGAGCAAGCGCCAGAAGCCCGACACGATGGCGTTCGCAGCAATGATGTCAGCTCCCAGCCACGCCGCAATCAGCGACAGCGCCGACGACGCCACATTGGACACAAGGCTGTTGACGGCCGCAGGCGCCGAGTTGTTGTAGAACACGGTCATCCGCTCGCGGGTGAACTCGCTGAAGTCCCAGCCGCCCCACGCCTGGAGGTGCATCTTCTTGTAGACCACGCAGTACCACGTCAACGCAGTCGGTTGGAACCAGGACGCCACCACCGTGGCCAGCGCAGAGCCGTCAAACCCGAGACCCGTCCAGCCAAACGCTCCGTAGATGAAGAAGTAGTTGGCGGCCACAGACACGCCCATCGACAGCGTGCCCACCACCGTCGTGGGCATCATCACGCCCATAGCTTGGAAGTACAGCCGCAAACACACGTACACCAGATTGGGCCAGATGGAGAACATCAGGATGCGCGCGAAGCGGACGCCGAGCTGCACGACGTCCTCATTGTCAGTGGACGCGCGAAGGCCGAACTCCACGAACCAGTAGTACAGCATGAGCAGCGGCGTGCACACCGTGACCAGAACGAGGCCCATCTGCAGCCAAATACCCGTCAACTTGCCGTTGCCAGCTCCCCAGGCCTGACCGCAGAGCGTCACGATGGCCGACATGCTGGACCACACCGTCAGCAGCGGCACGGTGGTCCACACGGACGCCAGCGACGCCGCAGCCAGCTCCGTCGTGCCCAGATGCCCCAGGAACGCGTAGTCGATCGAGTACAGCGCGATACGCGCGAACGTGGCCAGCGACACCTGCAGCGCGATGGAGGAGAGGCCCAGGAACTCCTGCTTCACGTCCACGGCCGGCTCCTTGGACGCATTGGAGCTCGTGGGCAGCAGCGGAGACTTCTCGCTCGGGGCGTCGCGGGGCGCCATCCTGCCAATGGATTGATACAGTACAGTACACTTTACTTGTGCGACGGCGGGCGAGATGCAGAATGGCAGGAGATACGGTCACGCGCTGGGAAAGTTGATGTACATTGACTTAATACGGTCACGCGCTGGGGCGGGGCGGGGCAAGGACCGCCGGCCGGCGCTGTCGACACCTCCTCACAATCGGCGGAGACACATCATGCGCTGATGTCTGCGAGGTACAAGTGGCAATGAACTTTGTGTTCGGATACACTAAATAGTGTGTGGCGCACAAAGGTAATCACTTTTTGGGCACTTTTGATCCGATGCCGCCGCACCACCTCGCACAGAAGATCCTCGTCGTCTTCGTGGACGGCGAGGACGCCTCCACTTCACCCGCGTTCGATGATGTCGCTGCGCACGGATGCAGCGGCTCCCTCGTGCTGTCCGACCCCAAGACCAGCGACTTGGCAGCGCTGCTCGGCGTCCAGGGGGAAGACGGTCTCATCGCGTGAGTCGAGCGAGGATCTATTTGTAGATGTGTGCTCATTTTGTCACTAATAATGGGCTATAATGTCTGATAATAGGTACCCGAAGACGCCCATTTCCTTCTTCAGCGCGTCTGATTCCGCACTTCAACTTGCCACGAGCGCGGGGTTGCAGTTCGTGCACGACATCGCCGACTCGGACGGAGACGCCGTGAAGAACCAGATCACGGCGCTGCTCGCTGACCCGGAGATCCCCAAGGCGCTGGCCTTCGTGCACGTCGACGCCAAGAGCTCGTCGCTCTCTGCTGACCACTGGGTGCACGATCTGGTGGCGGAGCTGGCCACGCAGCAGCAAGAGGACGGTAGCAGCACAGTCTTCGTGTCGATCGTGCAGACGGCCCGTCACCGGGTCTTGGAGCCGGCGGAGCCTCACCCTCTGCGCCCGCAGCAGAGCTACAGGAAGTGGGACCACAAGTACCCGCAGCTTGAGGACGAGGAGGCCCCGAGACGACTCGTGTTCACCAGTTTGTACCAGGACCAGACGCGTCGCGACGCTGTGCAATCGTTCACCGAAGAGGAGATCGACAAGCTTGGGGCTTACGGAGCAATGGACGCGCGCGTCTTCATGAAGGAGATGGCGTTCCGTCTTGGGTGCGCCCCCAAGTACGGTGCCTGAGCGTGTATGCAGAAGAGTACGTATCCTACCGAAAAATCGTTTAAGCGTGTTACGTGTTCAATCCAATTCCTATTTGGTAATTGTTACTGCCGTTTGTCATTGGCTGCCGAACATGTTACTCGTAGAACGTCCCTTGGTTGAGGTCAGCTCAACTCGAGGCGAGTTCCAGCATACGTCTGAAACGGTACGGGAAACAATTGTGGCCTGTCGTGGTGTGAGCGGATTTAATTTCCTGAGCGATCGTATAACACTATTAACTAAATGGTCATGCTCCAGGTGATGGCTCGCAGGTTTAGCGATCCTGTCTGGCCCAGCAGTAGCGCAGTGCGGAGACGGCACTTGCTAGCGACAGACAAATGGTGTGTCGTGGTTTCTGCAGTAAGGCAAACTCAACCGGGAGCTTGGGAGAGTTTCGGCAAAAAGGTGCGGGGATAGCCTCATGAACTTTCTGGATCTTCCCAGCGGCTGCATGCAAGCGCCACCCCCATTGTAGTAAAATGCCGCTACACATTGCTGCATTCCACCCCAGGTCGAGCCCTATCATCCCGGTCTGCACTTCATAAATCCTCCTCGTGAGGTACGTCTCCACAACGCAGCTAGCGCCTAATCGGCTTATCCTATCTTCATGCTAACGAGCAGCCTAAAGCAGGAGTGACCCAAATCAGCTGTCGGCAGCTCAAACGAGGCATGCTTTTCAGTTTTCTTGAGTTAAACCGGCCAGGTGTTGAAGTCGGCCCACCGGTGTTCGTGTTCACCGACATTTTCCAGCCACGATGGTCGTTCATTCCGAAATTCGCCACCGAACTGGGACCTCGGATCAAGATCACGCCATGGACGTCGCGTTGACGGTCGTGGACGCTCTGCGCCAGATCTACGCGCTACGC
This sequence comes from Phytophthora pistaciae, assembly GCA_024679115.1. NCBI lineage: Eukaryota > Oomycota > Peronosporomycetes > Peronosporales > Peronosporaceae > Phytophthora > Phytophthora pistaciae. The sequence goes on from JAIKVE010001401.1 coordinate 4,779, forward strand.
AAAGCGATCCTCCGCCAGCGCCGCGTCAACGAGGGGACGTACCTGCAGATGATGGAGATCTTCGTCGAACTGCACTCGTCGGAGGGGGTCCAAGTCAACGCCACGCTGGGGCGCACTGCCGCGATCGAGAAGTTCTCGGAGGCAGTGATCAAGTTTTCATCATATCTGAAAAAGTACGACCGTATGTGCCGGGCCGTTCGCTTATTCAAGTTCGCAGCCATGGAGGAACAGCGGCTCGAGATCGTGGGCGAAATCGACCAGGTCCTCCGGATGCTGAACCTCGCCTCGGCCGTGACAGTCATGAACAGTGCAGTTGCTGCCTCTAGGAACACCGCGAGGCTTCGTGCAAAGCTGGAAGAGATGCATGGGGATATCAAACTCGGCCACGACCAACTCCTCGCGGCGCTGCTCGCCAAGAAGCAGCAAGCTGACATGGCCAAGAAGCAGCAACGCGCTGACCAGGGGCCTGTACTGGAGGAACGATCTTCTAACCGAGTAGGTGTAGATGGAGTTCTAGTCCACCAAGTATCCGTACTGACGGGGCATGAGGGCTACGAACAGGCGAGCCCCGCTCTTCAAGCACTTGGAGATACTTCGATGACTGAGGTGGACTCTACTACTGACACGATGGAGGGGAAATGGCCGGTCGGTGATAACTCGGTGGGAGAAATTGAGTCAAGCGCCTCTAGCGACGAGGATCAGGAGACGTCACCTCAAGTGCAGCCAAGCGTACTCGATGTCGCGGCTGGAACGCAGAGTCCGGTCGTTGAGAAGGCAGCTTTGATAGATTTGAAGCCGACTGTCGCTATCGACGACGACGAAGGAAGAGAACCAAACAACCCGCAGCTCACTCCGATTGAAGAGCTGGAGAACGAGCCAATTGATCAACAACCTGCACTGCTTCAAAGCATGACTGACAACGCGGTTGATGAGGACGGCGAAGAACGAAACGAATCTCACGAACACGAACCTGCTTGGACGCTAGACAGTTCTGACGACCTGGATGAGAGACCGGAAAGTGATTCGAGCGACCAACAAGTGGCTGACGAGAGTGAGGCCAATGGAACGACACCCGCAGTCGAATACACTGTCGACGCGGCGGCTAAACCCATAAAAGCAAAGGAGGGCGAACTCCGCCAGCGGTCAGACGAGATAAGTGACCAACCAAACGTCCAACTCTCGGTATCAATGCGGTGCACTACCGACGAGGACAGAGACCTAGTTGAGGGCGAATCTAGCGAAGGCCAGAGCGCACTGACCCAAGGTATTATTGGCGAGGGCGCTGGTGGTGAGAATGCACTGCATGCTGAGCAACTTCAGTCGATGTGTGGTAGCGTCGATGGTGGAATTGATGAGCCGAGCACCCGCGAGAAGCGATTGAGGACTCTGAAAGGGATGAATCGAGCAGTCAGCACTCGGTACCGTCGTCAGATGTTAGTGACGGTCTGGATCTGGAAAGCGAAGACTTCCTAACTGAGGAGAACGATACCGTTCCTCTGCTTGTCAAGCTGCTTGGTGCCAACGATACGGCAGCGCAGCAAAAAGAAGACGCGGTACTGAATCTCCTTCGCACGTGCGTCACCAACAGCAACCGCGTCCAAGTTTACAAAACCAAAGGGATTCCAGTACTCACGAACCTGGTCCGCCAAGGAGAGACGTTCCTCACGCAGCTGTACGCTCTGCACTGCCTGAGTTGGTTCACGTTCTCCTTCTCCAAGCTGTGCGAATCCGACTTCATGGAGCTAAACAACTGCGTTCGCGAGCCAACCCACGACGAGCTTCTCTCGCTTCTGCACGATCTGCAGTCTGACGACGATGAAGTGAAAGAACGCGCAGCTTTGAAGTCCTCGTGCATGGCTACGCGTGTGGCTGGAGATGCACTGCGTCAAGTCGGTGTGCTCCCACTACTAATTGGATTGATTAAGGACGGCACCGACAACCAGAAACTGTGGGCGACTGAGGCACTCGTTACTCTTGCCAGTGACAGCGATGAGAACAGTGTGGCAATTACGCAAGGAGGGGCCATCCCACCTCTGGTTCGGCTTTTGCGATATGGAACCGACATGCACAAGCAAGAAGCAGCCGACGCACTGGGGAATCTCGCTGCGAACAATAAAGTGAATCGGGCGAAAATCGCTCGCGAAGGCGCGATTCCTCCAATGGTGGAGTTTGTGAAGTCGGCCGCCGACGCGCAGAACCAGTGGGCCGTTTACGCCTTGGGGTTCCTTTCTCTGAATAACGAAGAGAACCGCGTGTTGATCGCTCAAGAAGGTGCGATCCGCCCTATTGTTAAGCTCTTGCGGGTCGGAACGCGCGCTCAGAAGCAGTGGGCCGCGTACACACTCGGGAATCTCGCCCACAACGACGCCAATCGCGCTGAGATCACAAGGGAAGGCGCCATTGTACCGCTGGTTCAGCTTCTTCGAACCGGAACCGACATGCAGAAGCAGCGCGCAGCATTTGCCTTGGGGAATCTAGCATGCGATAACGATACAGTGACGACGGACTTCGATGAAGCTATTCTGCCGCTCGTCGACCTCGTACGAATGGGCTCTGACACCCAGAAGGAAGACGCCGCATACACGTTGGGTAACCTCGCCGCCAACAACGAAGCCAGACGTGCTGAGATTGGTCGTAAACGAGCTATCGCCCCGCTGGTGAAGCTTCTGAAGACTGGAGACGGTGAGCAGAAGCAGTGGGCGGCGTTCGCTCTGCGGTGTCTCTCTTACGATAACGACTTGAATCGCGTGGCAATTGTGAAGGAGGGCGCCATTGAAGCTCTGGCTGTGATCGTGGAGGAGGGGACTGAAGCGCAGAAGAAGGAGGCTGCTCGTGCACTTGAACACCTTGCAGTGAAAGATGATGCGACCACCGACACGTTCATTCCTGATCGAGTTATGGCACCGCTGATGGACACAATCGCAGTGAACGCGAATGCTGCTGCTGCTGCCGCGTTAAACACACTGGGAACTATGCGCGAGGGCGTCCTCCCACTTTTGCGCAACTTTGTGAAGCCAGAAGTTCCGGTCAAAACCGAGTCAGCATCGCAGAACTTGGCTCGTGAAGACCCAAAAGCTACGGTGGATGTGCGCGTCGTTGCCGGTGCTTGGTAGCTCACCATGCCATTCTACAAGTAAGTAATTTTACCTGCATCTGAATAGTTTGTGGCGCTCTACTTGTAATAAATGTTCGTACATCGATTCGCTACATCTACGGTATCTAGCATCTTCATTTATCAACCAGCGACCAGCACTGCGAGATAAATTTGCTAGCACGTCGAAGAGGCGAACGTTTTGACTCTTGTACTCGTCAAAAAGTACCTCACTCGTCAGACAAAGCCGATGCTGGCAACAAGTGGGGGCTCCGAGCTGTTGAGCTTCCACTTGAGTGCAATATCCAGCGGTGTTTCTCGAAAGCGAGGCCAATGGCAGAGGTGTTTCCGCGAGTGCGAACCGAAAGTATTTTTTAACCTCGCTCTTGCCTTCCACACGCTGCTTCATCGACTGAAAAACATCCTACAACAAGGGCGTCGCGATTTCGTACGACACAGCATGCTCATGACTCTTGCTGTAAAAATGGTTGAGGTCTTGAAAGTAGTCCATGAACTGCAGCATCTCGCCATCAAACAACGAGGATCCACTGGTCAAATATATGCAGCACCGCCACGTCAAATGGCATAGCCAGCATCTATCTGCGTCGCCTGACAGCCTCCGAAACTTGCCAAGTTCTTGTGTATCTGCTCACTATCGCGCTTTTCAAGCACTTGGTCTTCTCCGATCAGGTTTCTGTGATAAAACACCATGCGTGCTCGAACACGAATTCACATTGCACCACAGTCAGGTGCGAAGCCGTTGACCAATGTCTATAAGCTTAATAAGCACACTCGGATCTTCCGTTTCTCCGTTTCTGATGTTTTCGAATTGACAACGTTAAAGCGGGGCGTAGAGTAGCAACATCGGGTACTGTATTACCACGCATCAAAAGGTCGCATTTTTCCGCAGCTCCTAGGGAAGGCTACCTGTAGTTGATTGTATCGATTGAGCTGTGCAGACGCCTCGCTACCCCTGTCCCGGTTTCGAAGTGCAGTCAGGCCTGCCGTATGGATAAATATCACTTTCTTCCCCGGCTCATTATCTCGAATGCAAAAGCAGAACTTACCCCGGAACATTCCCTTCTCGGACATGGAGGGGTCCTCTAGGCAGAAGTGTGCGGGATAGTGGCGCGCGGTGTCCATCTACTCTCGCGTGCGGACTGGCGGAAGACACATTTGTGAGCACGTAATTGACACGCTTACCAAATGCGGGCACTGCTTCTCTTAACCAGTCGTGCGCGCGATGCTCACACTACATGCACCCGACAGTGGATATAGGGCTGCAGAACCGATCCAAACATTAGCCATAGCTACTACTGTACCGGAGAATGCCTCTGCGCGGTACAGTACAGGAGTAATTCTGGCGACTACAGTGATTTCTGAGATTTGGCACGAAGACAAGGAGAGTGAAGTGTTTTCGCGAAACGCCATTCTTGCTTATGCTCCACCAGCCAGGTCTTTTGCTGATCGGTAGTTCCCGAGATCACCGAATTCTCCGGCAAAACAAAGTTTCCCGCAGGGTGGCTAGAAAACTTGATGCAGATCCAGACGCATGTAGCACTTTGCCGCCTACTCCAGACATCTCGCGTCTTGTTCCAGTTCCTACAGCGAAGCGCTATAATAAACACAAATGCAGAAATCGTTGGACAGAACAAAAGCGCGGGGGCACGCGGTACATGACAACTCATCATCGACAAGTACCAACTATACTGGCCGGCTTCGACCCTTACGTTAACAAGTGATGCAACTCGTTGAGTTCAAGTTGACTCGCGTTCAGGGCGACGCAACCTCAGCGCGATCTTTGACTGCAGTTGCCTCCCTTCGCCAGGCAATTGCGCTCTTTCACCAAGCCGCACGTACAAATCCCGACGCGTTTTCAGCGAAGTGTTCCTCGAACAGGTTGCAGGAAAGCGAATTGTAGAGTAACTTAGGTATTGGTAGGTGAAAGAGCGCATTCACGACCAACAATCAGCGGCAAATACATGTATATACGAGACATTTCCACAGAGTTAACACGAAAGAAATGTCCGACTTCTCTCGACTAGCGAGTCGCGACACTTGTACAGAGGTGTGTAGTGGATATTGGCTGGGATCCTTGAAGCGAACAGGACTAGGCAATGAGTCAGCTTAGTACAGTGTTTTAGTGCAATTGATGGTTCCCAGTAGGTGATTCCTGGTCTGAGTGAGGCCGTTTCACTGTAGCCAGCAGCGGCGCACGAGCTCGTTCTCGGTAGCTTGCTGGCAGCACCATCAGCTCAAGTCTTAGCGCCCAACCCCGCGTCTAACTCATGTATCCTCCCCACTCTCACAATCTCCAGCTCGTAGAGAACTTTCCTGCAGCTGCAGGAAATGGCTCGCTATCATCGAAATGGGATCTTTTGGTCCAGTTCAGACGGGCTGAGAGCGTGAGATAATTAACAGCAGCCTGTTGCATGTTGCAGCTCGAGCTTGGTCGCCACCCACGAATACAAACGCGACTATGTCTACCGGGGTCAGTTGCGGCCCCAGTTGCGACTGAATAAGTCCTAAAAGTGAGCCACTTCAAGCGACTGTGCGGGGGGAAGGGGGGGGGTAATCTTTGAACTTGCCTTTTGTGCGTCTCGACACGACTCCAGCGCCTAAGAACCAGCCAAGTCAACTCGGTCCGACTTCCACCGATCGATTGCTCTCAAGTGGTTCTACCTGTCGAGGTCGGGTATGCGAAATGAACGCTGTTGCGATGTCCCTACGGTCGCGAGGCTGCTGCCGATTGACCGGCGTGGCATTTACGAAGTCTGCAGCCTTCCTAGCCGAGCAAATCTTAATTCGAGGCAAAATTCCTCGAAAACTTGAGCAACCATACTAAACTCCACATGCTACCAGAACTCCCGATAAAAAAATACAAAACTTGACCCAGCATTGCGACGAAAATGAGTCGTATACATGGAGCAGATCAGCAAGTACACCAGCTCATACTTCAGTTGTAGCTCGAACGGATGGTAATTTTCAGCTCAGAGCTATAAATCCACATTTACCATGAACTCGACGCCAAAATACCACAAGAAATGACCCCCAAAGACAACGAACCCGACGCAGGGCCCGCAATAATGTCGAGCGCAGTGCTGGCCGAGCAGCGTGGAGGGTGTGAAAAATAGGCGACACTCCAAATTTTGATCTCCAGGCAAAGCGCGCGGATCGTCAATGTCGGACGAGGCAGTCTCCATTTCAAGTCAACTGAGCTCTTGAAAGGGTGTCCAGGTCCACCCACAGCCCAGCCCAGTCTCAAAGCCACGTGCGTCAAACCGCCTCAAGTCTCACCGAGATCCGCGTCGGTCGCAGTCCGACACGTTTTCCCCATGCAACGCCAAGTCATTATCAAATTCACCTCCAACGACCCAATTCACTCAATTCACTCCATTCACCAATGTGCACCGCCATCAACGTGGTCCAAGGGCTCGTCAAGATCTTCGAGCTGCGCGAAGCCATTCGCCACCAACGCCGCGTCAACAAGCAGACGTACCTGCAACTGACAGAGATCCACGTCGAGCTCCAGCTACTGAACCGCAACGGGCCTCTCCAGGCCAACGCGACTCTGCGTCGCACCGCCGCCGTCAAAAAATTCGCCCTGGCGGTCGCCAACTTCGTCGCGTACCTGCAAAAGTACAACGACATGAACCGCTTCGTGCGGTTCTTCAAGCGCGGCGACATGGAGGCCGAGCGCCTGGAGATCGTGGCGGAGATCGACCAGCTCTTCCGCATGCTCGGGCTCGCCACGTCCGTGACGGTCATGAACGGTGACGCGTCGGCGGCCAAGAACGCGGCCAAGTTCCTCTCCAAGCTGCAACACGTGCACGCGGACGTCAAACTGACCCACGGTTCTTCAAGCGCGGCGACATGGAGGCCGAGCGCCTGGAGATCGTGGCGGAGATCGACCAGCTCTTCCGCATGCTCGGGCTTGCCACGTCCGTGACGGTCATGAACGGTGACGCGTCGGCGGCCAAGAACGCGGCCAAGTTCCTCTCCAAGCTGCAACACGTGCACGCGGACGTCAAACTGACCCACGACCAGGTCCA
>JAIKVE010001402.1:0-11919 GCA_024679115.1 Phytophthora pistaciae
GCCAGCAGTCCCAGGTCGCTGGCGCCGCTGCGCTTCTTGCTCTTCTTGGCGCTGCTAGAATTGGCCTGCGTCCAGGCCAGGCACGTGTAACGGTAGCTGAGGTGGTCGCGCTCCTTGAGCTCCTGCTGCAGCGCGCCGCCGGCCACGTCCCAGAGCTTGAGGCGGCCGTCCTCGGACACGGCCGCGAAGTGCGTCTGCGAGTCGGCGAAGAGCTGCATGGCCACGGGAAGTCGGCAAATGGGAATTGGCTGGCGCTCGGGCAATGGTTCTACTGGAGCAGAGCAGCCCGTCATTGAACGGTTGCGCGAAGGTCGCGCGAAAGAGTTAGACTTTTAGGATTTAGACTTTAGAATCGTAGATTTAGAACAAACATGCGACGTGTGACGAGATGGATACATTGTTGTGGTGGTGTTACCGGGAGGGAGGCAGGCGCTGCGGGATGGCGTAGGGCGAGATCGAGCCTCTGGTGGGCGAGGCAGCTCGTAGTTCGTCATTGCCACACTTTGTTGAAGTGACGGGGCGTGAAGCGAGCAGCCTGGGGGAGACCGCAGGCTTTGGGAAGGTGGGGGAGCGTCTTGAATGGCGCAAAAACACCTCACTGACGCTGGTGCCGCCTGCCGGTGGGCCTCCATGCGGCCACGTTCTACCGCGAGAGGTGCGAGTTGTTACGGGTGTTGGGTTCGAAAGGGCTGCTTTAGGAGGAGACTGCTCGATGGCGTCGTAAGGTAGCAGCTTGGTGCGGTAGCCTCCGCCGACGCGCTTGATGGACATCGGTCTTCGCGGCCGTCGTACTGGGGTCGACTTAGGCGGTGGTGGCTGCGGGAGTATCCTTGGAGGAGACGTTGGCGGTTCCAACGGTATGCTACTAGAAGTCGACGTGGAATTGGTCGGGAGCGCGCTCTCGCTGTCTTCTTCGTCGGAGAAGAGGATATCCAAGCTGATCCCTCTGCTCAGTGCCTCGACGATGATCTTCTCCTCCGACGTAAGCTCTTCAGCCGAGGCCGGACGCTTTCGGGGCTTTGGTAGACTCACTTCTTCATGGTCGTCGTCATCAATCTCTTCAGCTTCTGCACACGCAGCCAATGCAGCTTGTGTTCGAGCCTTTTGGAGCTCTTTCAGGCGTTTTCGTGCCTGTCGCTGGAGTACCGCGGCAGCCGAATGCATCTCAAGCTCCCGACGGGCTTCTTCTTCTCTGGCTCGACGCTCACGCTCACGCATCATTTGCTGTCGAGACGCATACGTCTTCAGCGCTCGCTGCAGCGTCGATGCAGCGTCATTCGTTTTCCGCACATTCCTTAGTACTCTCGTGACTTGTCGAGCCAGAGCCCCTCGAATCACCCTTTGCACCGCGACTGCGGCGGCATCCTCTCGTGCTCGTTCATCTGCTCGCTTGGCTGCCTGGTGCATCTGCCACATGCGACGCTGCCGAGCAGCCTCGCGCTGAAGACGCCGTTGTTTTCGCTTGGCCTCGTCTTCGAGCAGATATTGTTCCCGAGCTCGTAGCTTTTCCAGTTTATCCTCTAGCAGTCGAGCCCGTTGAGCTGTGCGCTCCACGACGCGCGAATAATTCTCCAGCGACCCGTTTTCATACATGAATCCGTGAAACTGCGACGTGAACTTGACACTGCGCGGATGGGAGAACAAGTTCATGGCTCGGTGCGCGTCAATCTGAACGCCCACATTGCCAGGTCGTGCTGTGAGTAGCAACGGCAGCTTTAGCCCCGATGCGGAGGCAGTGGCTGACGACAGCGGCCCCGACAAGCTCGCTGCTCGAACTTCGTCTTGGTTGGCCATGAGCCTAGCTAGCCGTAGTGAATGCACTCGCGCGTTGCGAGTCAAATGCAGAGCATGATGCACCGGAGCTGTATTTTTGTAAGCGCCCTCGCTCCACTAATTATACACGACGCTGGCATTGCTCGCTCCGGGTAAGTCAGTCTATCTTGCTCATGAGTGTCTAAGGCTTCACTGAGGAGTCCCTGCCTCTCTATTTGTCTCTTGGTTCGGTTCCTCTTCAGCGTCACTGTCATCGTCTTCATCACTCGAGCTTTCTTCCTCGCTTGAGGACTCCTCTTCGCTGGACGATTCCGACTCTGAACTTGATGATGAAGATGCCGTTTCGTCGTGTTCGCTATCGCCAGCCTCGAACAGACTGCGCTCAAGCTCTTCCAACGCCCAACCCGTCTCGTCCTTCTTGAATGCAGCAACGTGGGCATCCAGTTCCGCACTAACACGCTGGAGGCGCTCGTCCTTGACGGATTGGATCCACACGCAGTAGTCCTGGATGTAGAGCGAGTTGAGCAGGTACTGAGTCTCTGACTTCTCTACGATCCTGTAGAGCGCAAGAAGAGCTCGCAGCACGACGCGCTTGCCGCGTTTCAGGATCTCGCTGGCTTCGCGCACACAACGCATGGCCAGAGCGTACTGCCGCAGGAACGGGAACGTGATCATGCGACGCACAGTCGAACGCACAACGGCTCGCAAATCCTCGTTTGAATCGAGCCACGACAGTGTCGGACTCACGATGCTCACCGTCCAGGTCGACTCCACCCCACTGTCACCCTGGGTAGTGAGCTGCTCGTACGCAAAGCCAATGAGGATATCCACCAGGCCGCCAATCACTTGCTTCTCCTCGGGGCTTCCCTCCGGCAGCAAGAACTCCTTTCGCGGCAGTCGGAGCAGCAGTTCTTGCTCTGAATCCGTGAATGTGGTCGCTGACTCCGACGCTGAAGGAGCAGGAGGCGGCTGAGATGATGATGATGATGACGAAGAAGTTTCGAGCGACACGCTGCTGAGACTGTCTCCAACTCGGTCAACGTCCGAATCAACTTCGACGATGAGAGGCTCTGTCACATTTACCTCGGTGATTTTCTTTGGAGCAGCCACAACAGGCTGCGGGAGGACGGGGTACTTCCTCCAGAACGGCTCGTACGCCATGGCTAGCTCGAAGTACATGTCATCACCCTGATTTGCGAAGTCCATCAGATACCGCTCGACGTCGAACTGCTCTCCCTCCGCAGCCTCGCGCAGAGTACGACGCTGCTCCGGTTGCATGTGCTCCGGGTCGGGCAGAGACAAGATCTCGCTCACTTGGCCGTGCCACACGCGGAAAAAGTCGCTGTACGCATTGTTGAACCCGTACGAAGGCGCCAACTCCGTGATACGCACGCCAACTGGCTCTGCATCGTCCTTGTCTGTGCCGAGCTTAATTGCCTTGGGACTTTGCTGCTTGGGAGCCGCGGTCTCCAGTCCGAGAAGCGACGAGTCCGTCTCCACCTTCAGTTCCGCAGCGGCTGCTTCTCCACCATTGCTACTAGGAATCGGCTTGCCTTCGATCAACGCGTTCAACCTGTCGGACTCCTCCTGGAAGCTCCCAATCGGGTCAGGGCCCGACGACTCCAACACTTCGATCAGAGGCGCTTTCCTGTCGATAGAAGACCATCAAGTCAAATTCCCACACAACCACCACCGCCATCATTAGCATTGCAAAACTCACCGTTGAGTGTTCGCCTTGACATCCACCGGCGGCCGCTGCGACTGCAACAGCTTGGTGAGCATATCGAGGTCCGGGAAGTGCTGACCGGCCTCCTTCTTGGGCAGATGCACCACAATCGTGCCGTTGTCCTGCAAGAACCAAAGCGCAACCAATCAGAACCTATTGCAACTCAATTGCAGCAACCATTGCTGCAACGCGACGCACCTTGTTGGGGTCGTACACGGCCTTGGCCAGCTCGTCGTCCACCACCTCGTGCGGGAAGTGCAGCTTGAGCAGGTACGGCTTGCAGTAGAAGGTGAAGTCCAGGCCGTCCACGTAGAACTCCATCTCGGACACGCGCACGAACGGCACGTGCATGTGCACGAAGACCCACGCGGCGTCCTGCGTCACGTGGAACCTGGGCGTCGCCACCATCCTCTTGCTGCTATTGTACTTGCACCTTGTGGCCAAATTCCGAGATGGCTACAGTGCCAGTGGCCATCGGGATCGTTGGTGTACGGGTGTACAGTGGTGCACCGCTTATTCGTAATGGGTACATAAATCGGCTATAGAAGGAAATCATACATGATAGGTCACAGGTACTTGTAATGTATTCAAATCCCAATCTACTATCTTGGGGTATTGATTTATACAATACAGGTGCCGAAAACGCGGTGCACCACTGTACACCAAATTACGTACACATGCACACCAGATTACGATTTTTGGATCTCCTTCACAAAGGGAGAGCAAAGGGGATTTTCTCCTAGTTTATTACACCGAAGATCATGACGGCGGACGTGGCCATGGCGTCGGCGGACGAGAGCGCGGGGCTCACGAGCTACTACGAGCAGAAGATCGAGCACCTGGAGCTGACGGTGCGCGACGAGACGCAGAACCTGCGGCGTCTGCAGGCGCAGCGCAACGAGCTCAACTCGAAGGGTAAGATAGATATCTTCTTATCTTCGTCTTTCTCTTTCTCTTTTTGTATAAATTTGTCTTATTTCTTTCTTCTTGTTTATATCAACTATGAAGTTCGTCTGCTACGTGAGGAGCTGCAGCTGCTGCAGGAGCCCGGCTCGTACGTGGGCGAGGTGGTGAAGCAGATGGGCAAGTCCAAGGTGCTGGTCAAGGTGAACCCCGAGGGCAAGTACGTGGTGGACGTGGACAAGACCATCGACATTGCCAAGTGCACGCCCAACACGCGCGTGGCGCTGCGCAACGACAGCTACGTGCTGCACAAGATCCTGCCCACCAAGGTGCGTCCGTCACCTTGAAGACATATCAACTATGAGAAACCGAGGATCGCTAAACTTTATATGTATCTCTATCGTTGCAGGTGGACCCGCTCGTGAGCCTCATGAAGGTGGAGAAGGTGCCCGACTCGACGTACGACATGATCGGCGGCCTGGACAAGCAGATCCGCGAGATTAAGGAGGTCATCGAGCTGCCCATCAAGCACCCGGAGCTCTTCGACGCTCTGGGCGTGGCCCAGCCCAAGGGTGTGCTGCTCTACGGCCCTCCGGGCACGGGCAAGACACTGCTGGCTCGTGCTGTGGCCCACCACACGGACTGTACGTTCATCCGTGTGTCGGGTGCCGAGCTGGTGCAAAAGTACATTGGCGAGGGCTCGCGTATGGTGCGTGAGCTGTTCGTCATGGCGCGTGAGGCGTCGCCGTCGATCATCTTCATGGATGAGATCGACTCCATCGGTAGCTCCCGCATGGAGGGCGGCGGTGGCGACTCCGAGGTGCAGCGCACGATGCTCGAGCTGCTGAACCAGCTGGATGGCTTCGAGCCCGCGCAGAACATCAAGGTCATCATGGCTACCAACCGTATCGACATTCTGGACGCGGCGCTGCTGCGTCCTGGCCGTATCGACAGAAAGATCGAGTTCCCGAACCCGACGGAAGGGGTGAGTGCGCTTCGTGGTTGAGTTTTGTTGAATTTTGTGGATGGTTTGGCTAACTTTATTGTGTTGTTTGATGTTCAGTCGCGTATCGATATCATGCGCATTCACTCGAGGAAGATGAACCTGCTGCGTGGCATCAACCTCAAGGTTATTGCTGAGAAGATGCCGACCGCTTCGGGCGCCGAGTGTAAGGCTGTGTGCACAGAGGCCGGCATGTTTGCGCTGCGTGAGCGCCGGATCCACGTTACCCAGGAGGACTTCGAGATGGCTGTGTCCAAGGTCATGAAGAAGGACTCGGAGCAAAACATGTCGATCAACAAGCTGTGGAAGTAAGCGAAGCCCGGACACGCCGGCTAGCTAGCGATTTAGCGAAGGAGCGGTAAGACGACCGGGACGGGCGAACCATGAGTCTTGCATGCTTGAGGTGCGGCCATTTGCGGCCCGTCCCGTTTGCAAAATCGAATGAGCTTTGATTGCATGCTGTGGGCGTGTCTTTTTGTCGTTGTATTTGTGTTCTATTTGGTGGATTTAGGTGGCTCCCAGTTGTAGTTGTCGAAGAGCTGGTAGTCCATGGGGATCTTCTCCGGGAATTTGACCATGCTGTCGATGCCACGAAGCGCCATGGAGGTGAACTCGGAGTCGAAGTTGGCGAATGCTCCGGACCGAGGGCGAAGCGGTGGCGCGCGCAGAGTGCGGTTGAGCAGCTTGGTCCAGTCAATGTGGTGCTTCGCGAAGAACGGATGCTGCTTCACAGCAGTCGCGCCGCCGCCTGCCGCTCGGCGCGCACCAAGTCGTTCCCGCGGATCCGTGCGCAGCATACTCTCCATGAGGTTGCGTGCCTCGTCGCTGATGTTGGGCGGGAACGAGACCGCGCCGTCCATGATCATCGAGTACAGCTGCGTCCTGCTGGTGGCGTTGTAGAACGGTGGCTGTCCGGTCAGCATCTCGAAGAGCATACATCCAAGCGCCCAGAAATCGACCGACTTGCCATAGCCTCGTCCTGGTGGAGACGATGTCGATGATGACGACGAAGAGGACGATCTTTCCCCGAGTGCGAGCACTTCTGGCGCGATGTAGTCTTTCGATCCGCAGAAGGTCAGCGCGAGTGTCCAGTCGTCGATGCCAGGCTTCGAGAGTCCGAAGTCTGCAAGACGCACGTGTCCTTGCTGGTCCAGCAGAATGTTCTCGGGCTTGAGATCGCGGTAGATGATGTCGTGTTGGTGAAGATGCTCGAGCGCTAGCAGAACTTCAGCCAAGTAAAATGCTGCAATGGGCTCCGTGAAGTGTCCGCGCTGTGAGAGGTGGAAAAACAGCTCTCCTCCTGGGCAGTAGTCGAGTACGATGTGCAAGTGGTCGATGGTCTGGAAGCACGCGTGCATCTTCACGATGAACGGGTGGTCGCGACAACGCGTAAGTACTGTCTTCTCAGCGCGGGAGTGCTGGACTTGATTCTGTGTTGCGATGGCGCGCTTGCTAAGTGTCTTGATGGCCACCAACGACCCGGAAGGTAGATGCCTTGCTACCATGACATGTCCGAAGCCACCACGGCCGATGACCTTGAGTGGCTCGTACTGCCGCAGCATATAGCCGCCGCTGTAACTTTCCGCGATGCTCACAGCTTGTACCAGGCGAATGTCGGTGACAACGGGGACGGAGGCCGCAGGTGCTGGCCCCTTTTTCACTGGAGAAGGTGGGTTAGCGACCTTCATGACGGGTGGGGCTGTAGCTGCAGCTGGAGTCGATGGAGCAGGAGAAGTGACGGGTGATGCTGCTCGTTGTGCCATGGCCTTGGCCTTGGACATGATCGACGTCGGCGAGGGCAACCGGCCACCAGATTTCGGAGGACTGGTCGAAGGCGTGGCAAGTTTTGGAGGACTGGCGCTCTTGGCGTGCGTGGAGGCTGTCATCGGCGGAATCACCTTGAGTGAGAAGCTTCTCGAGGCTGCTGAGCGAGATGGCGTTGGATCCAGAGGAGCGACGGCTGCAGGCGCTTGAGTGCCACTATTGTGGAGGCGACAGATCGCCATCTGCAAGCTCGCGACGTTGATGCTGTTCCTTCTCACGCTGGTACCGCTGGAAGCGCTGACTGAACATTCTGCAGCTAGTGGCATGACTCCAGCTCTGACTGTAGATGCATCAGCCGCACAGATAGCAAGTCGCTGCTGTTGCTGCGGAGAGACCCACTGCCTCATCATCGCCATAGTGGTGGCGTCAAACTGCCTGGATGGTTCAAAAGCCGACACGAAGCGAATGCGAGGCCCCTGCGTTCTTTGGTTTGCACTCTGCACCACAACCGAGAAACGTAGCGCTGCGTCGCTCTGTCTGCGGTTGGGACGGAGGTGCTGGAGACCTTCCCAGGGCCAGATGAAGTGGAACAGTCGACGACCAGCGTTCTCCACGAACCCATTGACACACAACTCGTGACAGTGCTCTGGACTGATGTCTTGCTCCGCGACGAGCTCTTCTTGTTCGTCCAGGCTGAAGTGCCGGCGTGGCTGACCTCGTTGAGTGAAGGATAACCTGGTGTTTTGGCACAGCTGGAGGAACTGGTGATTGCTGGGGCGTCTGCCATCTCTGCTGCCATCGCTAGGCTCACCACCGGTGCTCGTACTGCGCAAGTTCACTTTGAGAAGACTGGTTCGAGACCCTCTTGTGACTCGGCAGACCACCGTGTTGCTCTCTGCACCGCTGCTGGAGTTGACATTATCCGCGTCGGCGTCGAACTCGGTCTCGCTCTCGAGCATCAGCACGCTGTCTTCTTCCCGACCGCTCATACTGTTGCGTCCGGCCCCATTGCGTCGCGCCCAGTGCGGGATGAGATTCGAAATGCTGGAGAGAGTGATCAACCGAGAAGGCCGACGCTGCTTGGTGCTGCGACGACTGTTCTCGATCTCGACGCCGTTCTTGTCAAACTGGTTGCGTCGAGGATGCGCCCCAGCGGCGTTCATCATCTGCTTAATTTCGTGGATCGCCATGGGGGTGTACCCATGGAAGTGGAGAATGAGGGTACCTGAAAGATGAAACTTCAGGTAAGGGAGTGATGATAAAGGCAAACACTTTGGCGTAGCTTACCCCAGGCCCTCAGAGGCGATCGAAGCTCAATGCAGAAGTTCCCCAGCAGTGCGGAGGATGCGTACGAGTGCACGAAATATTCGGCATTTTGCAGTGCTAAAACACCGCACGGCGCCGAAGCTGCGAGATGCTGGAAGTAAAAGAGATATCCTACATCCATTTACCTCAAAAGTTACAGGGATTCACGCATGTCTTATCATGGAAGTGTCAGTCCCTCACCTTCCAAGATAACGAAGACGCGCGATACTATTTTGCCAGTTTTTCGGCCTCGCTTGGTGAGCACTGGTTGCGTGCGCAGGTTCACACCGTGGAAGAACGTGCTCTTGCTCTCGTTCGGGTTGTCAAAGGTTTCGGCGTCTTCGACCGCTGCTGGAGGAGTCGTTGGGCCGTTCTCGACTTCTGCGTTGGTATTATCCGACATCATCGCGCGATGAATGGAGGCAAAAGCGGCAAACTTACGCTGAGCGTATTGTGCTTGTGGGGCTCGAACGCTCGATGGACCAGATCGCTCCTCATAAGAATAGGAAAGAAGTAGACGCACGTATCTCCCAGTTTAGAGCTGAATTTTTTCATGGGTTGTATGCAAGTGGCTGGCCTAAGATTAGTGCTTGACGTTGATGTTCGCGGCCTCCTGTCCTAGTGGCTGCGGTCAGACCATGGCGACATCGATGCTGACAGCGTCACTGAGAGGGCCGAGCACTGCCGGAAACTAACGTCTTTAAAAACCCTTTTGCTCGAAGTTTACACCGAATTGCCTAATTGCTGCACTGTATTTTTCTTTTACGCATTGGCCCGAGCTGAAGTGTACCTCGGAGCTGTGTCGAATGCCTAGGCCAAAGCTGTTGAGACGGATGGTAGAAATACTAGTACAGCCTACAGTGCCCGCGTAGATTAGCCCACGCGGCTCTTTCCAGCACTTCAAGAACCAGATCAACACACAACAAACTTGTAGCTGCCTATCCAATGTACTGTAGCACTGGATGAATTTCGTCGGACGCCTGCAGGCGGCAACGCAACACACTGCGAGCGGGTGCCTGGAATGGAATACCCAGCCTCAACACTTCAAAAGCTTACAGGGAGTCATCCAACTTACATGTACATGACGGCGAGTCATTGCTCGAAGCTTTGACATGTATTGTGCCTTGCAGTTATTTTGCCCTTCGTTTTGACCTCGGATATCGTAGTGGTCGGAAAAGATAAATCCGAGCTTGGTAGGGGTAGGTTTGAATAACTATGAGGCAAAGTCGCTGTTTTGCCACCCCCAAGTTTGTCTAATTCAAGGCCCAATGCTCTACATGTTGCGAGCCGAAACAATGTTGCCATTCCCTACGCGGCGGCCTGGAAGAGAGAGAAGAAGACCAAATGGGCCAAGGACAAAGCTTGATCCCGCCGACCGCGGTGTCCGCGCTCGTGGAGCTCTACAACGCGCTGGGCTGCGAACCGCTGGAAGTAGCCTCGCGTAACCCGGAGCAGTGGTTCGGCGTCGAGGTGGCCATGGGCCACGTCGTGGCGCTCGAGCTGCCGGCCAACAAGAGTGTCTGCCCGCCGCCACCCTCTCGCGCCTGCCGCAGCTCCGCGTGCTCGACATGTCCAAGCGCAAGCTGCGCGGTGAGATCCCGACCTAAGCGCCTCGACTTGAGCTGCAACGACCTCACGGGCGCCATTCCGCGCCAGATCAGCGACTGTGAGCAGCTGTAGGAGCTCAATGTGTACCAGAACTCGCTGTCCAGGACGATCCCCAAGGAGCAGGTCAAGCTTTAGAGTCTGCGGACGCTGCTGCTGCAGCACAACAACCTCTGCGGGGCGCTGTCCGACGCGCTGTGTCAACTCACGCAGCTCACGAAGCTCAGCGTGTGCGGCAACTGCCTCACGGGCAAAATCCCGACTGGCATCGGCCGCATGCAGGTGCTCGTGTTCCGTAGCTAAGTAACAACGAGCTAACGGGAGTCATCCCGCCGTCGCTCGGCTGATCAAGGCGCTCGAGTTCCTTAACCTGCCGAGCAACCAGCTCAGCTCCCCCATCCCGGAGACGCTGGGCGAGCTCGGAAGACCTCGAGGATCTCTAACTCTTCGACAACGCGCTGGAGGACTGAGTGGCCGGTAGCATCGCTCGGCTCAAGTTTCGTAAGGAGTCAGACTTCCGAGACAGCCGACGCCGTGGAGAGCTGCCCAACTTCCTGGACGGCTGCTCCAGCCTTGAATCGGCCATGACCAAGTGGAAGAACCGCAAGGCTGCTCGAGCTGTGTGGCATCCCCAAGTGCTAAACCTTCGACTACGCTCAGCTCCGGAGCCCTCCGTGCTATTAGGCCTTGCGTGACGCCGAGTACCGCGGCCACAGCGGAGTTAAGGCTGCCTCACGGTCGCGGTATACCAGCAGCAGCAACGACAACACAGGGTGGTTTAACTACCAATTCGACTCATACTGTACGACTCCAATGTGTACTTGACATCAAGTGGGAGAACAGCTCACCAGGCTTACGGAAGGTTATTTGAAGTGCTGATTCGCGAGCGGATGCACAAGTAGCAGCGCTACTTGGTCCACTGTGTGGACCTCCAAGACGTGAGCTGTGGTTGGTGTATTGGCAGTGACATCACCTACACCATCCGCCATGCCGCTATGCCTGCTCTTCAGAGTTACTTGGAGTTGCTGCAAGGAGCAGCGAATCTGCCCGGCCCAACCTCGCACGACCCCCTACGGATTGGTGCTCGCTACGAACAGCAAGGACAACCCGGGTCGCTGATCCAGTTCACGACTATCAACTTGCTGAGCACGTATATGAGCCATTTCGAGCTACCAGCTCACAACTCGATCAAGATGAGCGCTTAAAGAGGCGAGAACAGCCGACAGCTCGATAGCGCTGTGAAGGACGCGTGCTGCCGTCGCATGTCAATTGTGGGCTAGGAGCGGCTGTCTTCAAGCTGAACAGGTATAGACGAGTACGTGCATCTATCTAACTTTACTGCTTCGCAGTTAGTCTTCAAGCTGAACAGGTATAGACGAGTACGTGCATCTATCTAACTTTACTGCTTCGCAGTTGAGCTCGCGATTCCTTGGCGCCAAGCGCCTTCAAAGCCACAGTAGTAACTACACAACAGGAGTAGCGAGAACAGGTAAGCACAATGAAGATCACGTAAGTGAATACATGTTTCTTTTACAATTTTTTTTTGCGTTACGCAGGTGATGCGGATCATCACTGCATCTTGGAGAAGACGAAAACACGTGCTGCGCGTCGCAGTTCGAGGTTGTTGTCGAAGAAAATCGGCGGATGGAGATGACGCATGCTGAATGCAAAGCTGGGTTTGCAAGGTGACTTATGTACAAGTCTCGCTCAAGATCACCAGGTATTGGTAAAATCGTTTGCTGTTACCGGTCGCTTTACTACAAGGTAGTCGGGTGGGGAAACAGCTCCACAAGTGGTGTTTTCATCCCTCGCGTCCCGCTGAGTTTTCTTGGTTCTTGGG
>JAIKVE010001403.1:0-11918 GCA_024679115.1 Phytophthora pistaciae
GTGGGAGTCGTCGCTCGCTGACGGAGGTCGGCGAGCTCACGTGCCATGAACTCTTGAGCGGCCGGGCGTTGTTGCTGTTCCGTGCCGGCGGTCAGCAATGTCTTGACGACGCCGTCACCTGACACTGCAGCGAGTCTGTGCAGTGCCTCCCACTCGAACAGCGACAGATGAGGAAAACTGGCGTGCTCGAGCGACATGCCGGTCGCTCCACCGAGGGTAGACGCGTCGTTCATCGACGTGTCGTTCATCTTGGTCGTTGGACGGATCACGAAGTGCTACCAGGTGTAACGGGCTTAGACCGTTACCGGCTTACACAGGCGCAGGGAAATATAACTCGGTTCATTCAGTGTGGAGACGGTCTCGACACCCGAGACCGTCCCCACCATTAAACCTATAGTGAGCTCTGATTGGCCACCGCGCACACGCGGTGGCGCACGTGTGACAGTGGCCTGTCACAGACACGGTAGCATCTAAATGCATGTACTACAGTAGTTCAAATGATCTTCTCTACTCAGCGAAGAGATGAGGAGGCTACAGCTTGCAGCAAAAGAGGTTGATTTACCGTGTATTATTGTTTTCGAGCTCTCCTTGTTGAGTAGTTTTTCGTTACGTCGGCGGGTGTCCTCTATCGATTTCAGCAAGAATTAGTAGCATTGTGGATGGGTTCACGAAGATCACAGTCCCTTCCGGTGTCTCTACTTCAGAGCCCACCTCTTCACTGATGCCTCTTGTCGATCTGGCCCTGCGTTCATGTGCCACCCAACACAAAGATAACTTTGAGGCTGAGGTCTGCAAATTGCCTCAATCCATCCAGCTGTTCGTATCCATTTCTTCAAACTTCAATCCATAGCGGTCGAGCTGCGTGATCGCAGGTCTTCTAATCCGCCAGCCCGGGAGGTCCAGGCAAACCATTTCCCAATTTCCTTTGCGTCGAACAGATCTGCTCCACCCCACTCCGACCCCCCAGTCGTCTCCAATGGTTTCGCTCATTGCTTTCCTTGCTTTGGCCGTCGCATCGGTTGCTGCTGGGTCCGCTGACATTGGTCAGAGCTCGCCCCCTCTCCAAGTGGGCGACTACTTCCGCCCTCCCAGCGACCAAGTCACGGCATTCGCCGATTCGACCTCACCCGTCCCATTCCGTCGCTCTCCATGCCCCGGACTCAACGCGCTCGCCAACCACGGCCACATCCCACGCAGCGGCAAGAACATCACCCACGAGAATCTGGGCGCGGCCCTCATGTCCGTCTTCAACACCGACAGTAACTTCACCCACGCTGCTGAACCAGGTGCCGGCCACGTTCTCACTCGACCTCCTCTCGCGTCACAATGTGGTGGAGCACGACGCGTCTCTGATGCACGACGACGCGTTCTTCGGCGTCGATCCCATGAACGTCAACAAGACGCTGGTTAATGACCTGTTTAACCGTTCGCTCGACGGCAAGACTCTCGGCGTGACGGAGCTGGGCGAGACCCGCAGAGACCGACTGGCCGCGTGCCGAGCCAACAACCCCCAGTGCGTCTTCGGCGCCAACCAGACCGCGATCGCGTACCTCGAGGCTGCGGTGTTCATCATCGGCTTCGGTGGGAACGTCAACGAGTCTGTGACACTGGAAGCTGCGCGCTCCTTCATCTGGCAGGAACGGATCCCCAAGAACTACACCAAGTCAGCGGAGCCGGTCAGTTTGGCCTTCCTGCGGACAATCGTGGCCAAACTGTTGACGCACGCGTAAATGCTATACCACACGGGGCATAGTACCCCAATCATCAATTTTAAGCGCGATACGAAGTGAAACTTTCTCCATTATCAGTTCCCTATCTTTTTAGTCTCCACTAGTTTTTCCTTGGTCAGCAAATAAATACGGGGGCTGGATCTCAGCAGACACATGAACACGTCATCGCGTTGGCGCTCGAGGAAGCTCTTTGCAGTTTTCTCCACTGCGTACTTTGGGATTCCAATCCCGCTACTGGACAACTTGCCAGCGTTCAATCCGGCTGCCCCAATCAGCCCTCCCAGCTTCGCTAAGACTTTGTTCTCCTCTCCCAGTTGACTCGCGATCTCCGCGCACTCTTCGTGGAACGCTTTCTCGGCGTAAGGCTTGCTCTTGACCGCCATGTTCTCCAGTAAGAGTCGGAACTCGTTGCGTTTAGCAGTCCACCGCTGAGCGATAATACAGGCGACCACTTCGTCCCGCTTCCCCTTCTCGACGTCGATGTAGATACGCAACTCGTCAAGTTGAGAGCGTAACTCCGAAGTACTGGCTTCGTCGTGACCCGCGATTTCCTTCAGGTAGGCGGCAGAATCCTCGAGAGCCCTCTCGTTGGTGATGATCTGATCATTCAGGTGGTTGTACTTCTCAGTCAAACTGAGTTTCACTGGATCCTTCGGCAATAGTGAAGTGGAAGTAGGCCCGCTAGTCGAAGCCTCCACTTTCGGCTTGTTCACAATCGTGGAGGCATAGTGCGATGATGTATCAGCGGATACCGATACATTCACAGATTCTTTCTTCACCTTCGGACTGGATACAGTTCCAACATCAGGAGTAGAAGACTTTGCTTTAGTCACGTCGGTATTCACACTACCACGCAGCTTCACTTGTTTTCGCAAGCTCGTGACTTCATCATTCATACGACTCATCCGATTCATCATCTTCCGTGTCCATTTCCGGACGCACTCGCGACAGCAGCATCCATCCGTCAGTATGTTACCTCCATGCTTGATATTCTGTTCATCGCTTGCTTCAGTTTGCGTCGAGGAATCCGTCTTGGTTATCCGTGCTGCCAGCTCAACGAATGACTTGGGGTCACTGCACACACGCTTATTAGCCTCTCCAAGTGGAGACATATCCTCCCTCCCGTCTTCCGTAACTCGCTTCCGTTTAGAAGTGCCATTACTAGCAGCAACTTTATCACTGTGGTGGCCCCCGTGTTGACGATCTGCTGAGGTAGCGCGAATAGCCAGAGGCGCTTCCTTTGATCGATGTTGCTCTTTCTTGGATTGAGCTGGCGCTTCTGCCTCTTTACTCCGATGAGTAGCCTTCTTCAAGTATTCATCAAGTGAGACCTTGGCTGGCGTAGCTTTATCTGGTCTTGAGAGATCGAGCGTCTTGCTCGCCTTCTTCTTGATCCTGTGGGATTGCGAAGACGTTGGCTTCTCGTTGCACTCCCGCTGGCTCAAGTGAATATTGAGGCTGCGCTCGCTGGCGAACTTCTTGTGGCACTTGTGACAGATTTGCCACTCCATTTCCGCTCCTGGGGGCTGCTCTGCATCGCATGGGATGAGTCGAGTGAGGTGAAGTCGAAGGCTTTGAGCGCTGGTGAACGTCGTGTTGCACTTGGGGCACGTCTTGTTGCCGGGGTCGTGTTGCTTGGGCTCCGAGTTGTCGCACGGGTTCAGGCGGCTCAGATGCAGTCGTAGGTTCTGCGAGCTTGAGAACGTGGCCTGGCACTTGGGACACTTGAGGAATCGCTTCTGGTTCTTCTCTTTCTTCTTGGCGCTGACCTTCTTCTGCTGCTGCTGGGGCGAGTCACAGGGGGTGACTTTTGCCCAGTGATAACGGAGACCCGCGGCAGTGGTAAAGTTCTTACCGCACTTCTTGCAGTGGTGACCGCTGTTCAGCTGCCGCATTTCGTCCTTGTGTCTGCGCTCGCCCTTGCGGTCGCACAAGAAAACTTTGTTGAGATGCTTATGGAGCGCGACTCGAGTGGCCAGCACTTTGCCACACCTGGGGCAGGTCCAGTCCTTCTCTTTCTCCTGCTCAAAAGGCGAAGTGCCTTTGGTCGTCGCCGCAGGAAATAGCAGCGCCTCCTCCATCGCGCTTTTGGCTCACTTGGGTCCTTCGCGGGCGGTTATGAAGTGAGACCATGCGTGCGAACCAGTCGAAGGCGGTTGGTGCGGATAAAATTTGGACTGGGCCAAATGTGTGACCTGGTTTTTACTCGCTCACAAATCTTACCACCCGAATCCCGTGAGAAGTTCAACACAGTTGGCAAGATAAATCCTGTCACCATCTACACATACTTTGACTATGGACAAGTTCCCTAAGACATGCGCCAGCAGCGAAGGTGCCCGCAATACTTTAGTACCGCCGGGTCCCAACTCTTATTGCCTAGCAGTCCGTTACAAAAGGATCCCTCTATTGAAGTCTAACAATGGATTGAGATCCTGGCGCGTTTTTAGGAATTGTGCCTTCTCGTTCCAACTGCCAGACCTGGACTGCATGAAGTATATTGGACCCTAGTGCTGTGCAGTACAGTGACGACCAGTATCCAAATGGTTCTTATCTCGAAGTGTTATTTTATCGTTCAAGTAGTACACAAATAGCACCAGGTAAAATGGACCCTACTTCAGAAACGTTTCCTTCGCCAGCAAATAGATACGCCGACTCGACCGCAGCAAGCGCATGAAGAGCTCGTCACGTTCGCGCTCCAGAAGCGCCTTCGCAGCCACCTCAGCGTCTAACTTGTCCTTACTCACTGTTGGGTCCACCTCGGAAATCGCTTGGTCTTTCTCCGTCAATTGATCCGCGATTTCCGCGCACTCTTCGTGAAAAACTTTCTCAGCATCAGGTTTGCTCTTCACCGTCATTTTCTCCAGTAAAAGACGGAATTCGTTCCGTCGAGCGCTCCATCGATGAGCTATGATGGCTGCCACTGCCTTGTCGCGCTTACCCTTTGCAACGTTAAGATACATGCGTAGCTCATCGATCTGATCGCGCATCTCCAGGTTGTTCAATTCATCGCCCTCACAAGTCTTGTCGAGATACGTCATTGAGTCCTCCAGCGCTCTTTCATTAATGATAATTTGGCCGTTCACATGATTGTAGTTCTCCACGAGTGATATTTTCCCAGGATCTTGCTCGGAAGCAGTATCCACAGAAATGCCCATAACGTCAGGTGCCTCTTGCTTGGTATTGTCATCTCCTGTTGCATCCTGAGCCAAACTTGCACCTGGAGTGGTGCATGTAGCATCAAGAGTACCTTCGGCTAGAGAAGGCCTTATACCAGACGCACCAGTCTTCGCGATACCTCGTAAATTTTCCACTTCATTCGCCAGATTTCCCAAGCGCATAGTCATCTTACGGGCCCATTTTCGAACGCACGGGCGACAACAGCATCCATCCGTCAATATATCGCCTCCATGGTTACAGTTTTGCAACTCCTTCGACTCCACAGCAGTAGCTTCGTTAGTTGTCGGATTGTTGACCAGCTTTTCGTTTTCATTTGTAGAGGGGCCTTTTTCCGCGAGCCGCGCCACCAACTTGGCAAAGGTTCCAGCATCGGTGCAAGCCCGCTTCCTCGACTTGTCCACAGGAGACAACCCTTCACCGCCATGGTCCACATTTCTTTTTCGATTTCCAGGCTCTGAGGTACTTGTAACGCCAGCTTCAGTGGAGCTCAACTCAACACCCTTTGCATCAGTAGAAGGCGACGAGCATGAAGACGAATCCGTCACGCTGGTGGCATCGCCATGGCTGACGTTGCTTGAATAGCTGTACGGCTCCACGGACGCAACACGAATTGCCACATTCACTTGGGCGGTTTTGCTCCGATCCTCGCCCTGCTTCGCGATCCTGAACCCCACACCTCCGGCTGACTGTATCTTGGTGGGTTGAGTTGTTACCGGACACCGGCTCATGTGGATGTGAAGACCGTGCTTGGTGGTGAACCTTCTCCGACAGTCCGGACAACTGTGAAGCATTTCCGGTGCTTGAGTCTTGTTCTCACTCCCCTCTCCGCCTTGTGCCTCGGAGGCTGACGGCTTATCTGCGTCGCATGGCGTAACTCTGTTGAGGTGAAGACGCAGCGACTGTTTGCTGACAAAGGTTTTGTTGCATTTGGGGCACGTCTTGCCGCCCTGCCACGTCCTTTTGCGAGTCGGATCGTCACATGGGTACACTCGGCTGCGGTGTGCGAGAAGACTCTGCGCCGATGTAAACGTGTCGTGGCACTTCTCGCACTCGTACTCGCGCTCGTTGGTGCGCTTTGCTCCGGGCGCGTCGCACGGGATGGCTCTGGCCAGGTGCAGGCTGAGGCCGCCAGGCGTGGTGAACGTCCGGCCGCACTTGCTGCAGGTCTTGGGGCCGTCCGCGTTCTCGCTGTCGCACGGATACACGCGGTTGAGGTGGAGGCGGAGCGCCAGGCGGCTCTGCAGCACTTTGCCGCACTTGGGGCACGTCTTGTCCTCCGCGTGGACCTTGAACGGCCTCTTCTTGTGCGTCGCAGGCGGCGGCGCAGTGGTCATCGAGGTGGCGGGCGGATCTTTCGGGGCTGACGGCGCTGCAGGTGGCGGCATCGGCAGCGGCGGAGATAGCGTTTCCTCCATTGTTGCGCGCGGTTAGATAAACCCGAAGTGAGACGCCAGTGGTCGTCGGGGAAAAACTGGAAAAAGAGGCCTTTTCTGTACGATCTTTCTGGAGCACTCCTGTGAGCCTCGCGTCATCGCGGCAACTTGCCCATTGCAAGAGAGAGCAGATACGTATCGTCGTAGCGTAACTGCGACTCATCTTGAGTTGTAGGCTACTTGTACACTGTAGATGATAGTGCCGTATCGCTTCAAGGTGAGTGCGTACAAGTGCATTGCAGTTTCGAGGCAACATCAATGCCTACTCAGATCAGCAGACCAAAGCTTTTACGTATCCAACGCCAAAGTTACCCGTTTAGTTCAATTTAGCTTGTTGCATTTGTTCACTTTGTTCAATTTGTTCAAAAAGGTTTTCTTCTCCTCGTTCTGCTTTCAGTCACGTAGGTACAGGCCAACATGGCGCACGTCGATCAACGAACGCACCTGCTAAGCCTTGCTCGATAGCTCCTTCACCACGAACTCTTGGATCTGGCGGCTCGCCTTCAGCAATCGCGTGAAGATTTTCTGGCGCTCAGTCTCCAGTGCCACCTTCGAAGCTCGTTCCAGCCCGATCTTGCTTGACAGGTCCTGGGCTTCTCGCTGTCCGAGGTCACTGTACCTCTCCTCCAACGAGCTGACGGACTCGAGCTGCTTTTGCAGTCGCGCCAGCTCTTTCTCCTTGTCGATCAGTTGAGCAGCAATGCCTGCACATTTTGCGTGCAAGTCCTCTTGCTCATTGGTCGCTTCTGACGCCCCCATGCTCTCCACTTCCCGAGCGAACTTCTCCTTCTTCTCAGCGCAGCCACAAATAATTACCGCAGCAACAGCGGCGTCCCTCTTTTCCTTCTCCAACTTAATCGACTCGCGCAGTTTGCAGAGTCCACTTTGCAGCTCCGTATCAGTTGTTTCCTCCACTCCGTCAGCCATTGACTCCATCTCAGTTTCCGCCTTCTTCTCCTCCTTCTGCTTCGCCAAAACTTTGTCATTAAGTTGATTGTATGCATCGATCAACAGGGTCAATCCTGGTGGCATCTTCAACTCATACTCCTGCGCAGGCTCCGCGCTCGGCTCGTCCAAATCCCCCACCGCTGACGGGCCCTCAGGGTTCGTGTCACTATCGGTGGGGGTGATCTCAACACTTCGCGACTCAGCATCCGTCATCGTTACGTCAGCTGCCCTGCCTCCCGGATTGCGGCCCATTCCAGATCGAGTTTCTCCGTCGGCGTCATCTTCGACATCGTCCGTCAGGTCGATGAAATTCGACGTACGCGACGACTCTTCTCGAGGCCGCTCCGCAGCAGTACTAATCTCGTAAGGTGAAGAGTTTCTGCCGTCGAATATGCTCGCCGTTGGTAGATCAAGGCGCGCGATGATACCTTCCAGCTGCGTCACTCGCCTGTTAAGATCGGCCCAATCGCGACCACAGTTCTTGCAGTGATCGTGCGAAGTTGCAGTCTTCTCATCGTCGTAGCGTCGAGCTTGGCGCACATCATAGAATCTCGACGGCCTGGGCGTCGAAGCTGAGCGCTGAAAACTTCCCTGCCGACTGAAGCTTCTGGCAGAACTGCGCGAAAACTGGTTGCTCTCCTGTTCATATCTCGAACGAACCGAGGACTTCGAGCGCAAGAATCGTTGCTTATTTGCCTCAGTCTCTGCGCCAGCTTCCGCCACGGTTTGTCCGAAGCCCGTTTGCACGCGCCAATTGGCATACCCGCAGCGGTAGTTGCGCTCTCGGCAGACATCGTCTCGGAGTGACGCGAGCGTCACGTTCCTCTGAGCCAGCCAGAACTCGAACTTCTGCTGGTAGTCGCCCACGTTTTCGTTGCGCTCTAGAGGAACCGGAATGGGCATCTTCGTGCTATTCGTTTTATTAGCCTTGGACCACGGCGAGTGAGGGTTCTGCAGCAGTCGGTGGTAGGTCTCTATGGTCATGACCTTCTGTGTCAACAGTCTGCGGCGACGCTGCTCCGGCGTTTCGATCGTGTAGTTGGCCCGGGGCGATCGAGACCGAGATCTGCTGCGACGTGAAGCCATGTCTCCTCTTGGCGGCGGCGACGGCGATCTGCTGGATCGGTAACGGGACCAACGTCGAGGCGACTGGGAGCGCGCGGGGTATCGGGATGGAGAGCGGCGATAGCGATCGGGGGACGAGGAAGTCCATCGTGGAGGCGGGTCCGGTCTCCAGTCGCGGCTTCTCGAGTTGAACTCGTCTCGCGGGGCGTCGTAACTGCGATGAGGATCGGCCATCGGAAGTGTATCTTCGTGGTGCCGACAATTTGTTGTTGTGTGTTTTGGTATTTGAGACCTCGCCTAAGTGCGATCTGTAAAATGGTCAACGCTGGCGATAGATTGATGAGCATATTTTGACTGATAGCGACACTAAATTGGCACTACGAGCTTCCTACAGTGGCGACCTGTCCACTGCCAGTCTGGTTCACTTCGCGTTTGAGGCTCATGACGTTCTCTTCCAGTTGGTCCATGCGCTCCGTCAGCGTCTTGGCCCAGTTGCGCATGCACTTGGTGCAGCAGCAGCCATCCGAGTTCATGACGTCGCCGTCGTGCTCGTCCGAGTCGTCCGCTGGGTTCGAATCGGAGAGCTCTTGTTGAGTTGATTCGGCTGGCGCCGTGTCGGGTTCAGATGCTACAGCGTTGGTTTCGGCAGAGTTTACTTCAACACCATTGGCGCGTGGCTTGGACTCGGCGGTTCGTTTGGAGGCCTCACTTGTACTGCTTGAAGAAGTCGGAGCCGACACCGCTGTCGCTGGCAGTTGCGGTGCTGACACTGCTGTCGTAGACGGGGTGGACGAAGTCACTGAGTTTGCAGCCGTAGCTGGTGCTGTTGATCCTGGTGCCTGCACACTTGACGGACTCGATCGCGGAAACGGGCGCGACAGTAGTCCCGACGTTCCAAATGAATACAGGGTTTCCATCCTTTGCAGTGGTGCTGGTGCTTTCCCAGGGACCTCTCCACTTGCTCTGCGCTGTAGAGCTGCTGGATGCTGTGGTTGCGTTGCCGAAGCTAAACGGTCCACCGTTTCCCCAGTCTTCGCAGTATGTTGTGAAGCCGGCTTGATCATCTTCGGCGCTGGCGTTGTCAAAGAACGTGAAGCTGTAACATTCGTCACAGTCGCTCCAGACTTCGGCAGTGTGGCAGGGGTCGGTTCCGACTGGGGTGTGGAAGCTGCAGCCGTCCGTAATGTTGTTGTTGTTGTTGTTGCTGCTGCTGGTGACGGCGACGCTGATTTTGGCTGGGGGGTGGACGTCTTTGATCCTGTAGTTGTCGTCGACGATTTTGACTGGAGTGAAGGGGGCGCAGCCGCCCGTGTGGCTGCGGCCGTCCCCGAAGACCGCTTTGATGGCTTCCACTGAAGTGTAGGAGTTGGATACGACCGAGCTGTTGCTGCCGTCACCGAGGACGCCGCTGCTGGTTTCGACTGAGCATTTGTCTGCGATGTCGCTGTCGCCGCTGAGGCCGCCACCGCAGGTTTTGCTACGAGCGTCTGCTTCGTCTGGAGTGGAGCACTCGCTTTCTGGTACCCTTGTGGTTGCGACGGCGCAGCCCCTGGCGCTGCTGGCGGCGGATTCGAACAACGCAGAGATCCAGTGGGAGCAGGCACTTCCGCTGTTGCCTTTGGGGTTGAAACTTGCGTGGAGGACGTGCTTGTTATTGGAGCCCCGGTCGACTGCGAGACAGCTGGGTGTGAAGACGCTGGAAGAGGCGTATTCCTTACCTGTGACGTGTTGGACATGGAGCGATTGGACGGTAATTCTGGGGTTGTTTGAGTCTGGGCCCCGCCTTCCGTATCCACCCGAGCTCGCTTGTTGTCACGAACTTCGTGCGATGACTGAAGCAGCTCATTGCGACTCGTATCCTCCGCGTGCCTCTTTGCGTTCAGTAGCAATCG
The DNA here is from genome assembly GCA_024679115.1 of Phytophthora pistaciae. NCBI lineage: Eukaryota > Oomycota > Peronosporomycetes > Peronosporales > Peronosporaceae > Phytophthora > Phytophthora pistaciae. The sequence goes on from JAIKVE010001403.1 coordinate 10,246, forward strand.
CTCTCGTGCCGACTTCAACACGCCCAACGAAATCTTCGCTCGAGTTTCAAAACTTTGTCGGGGGTCCTGAGCACCTTGGGCTCTGGCGGCTTGGTTCTGCGTAGTGGCCGGGTCTTGGGACCTGGTGACCCTGAGATAAGCAAATGCCATCCGAAATCTGCGCTCCCTGGCCGGATTGTTGCGCAGTGAATCCTTGGTTTCGTTGTAATCCTTTAGCCACGTCCAGAAGCGATGGTCGTACAACCCCATCGATTCTCCCGGATGGAGGGGAACTGGAATGGCTGGAAGGCCGTTTCCTTCAGCGATGGCAGCTGCAGGGGGGTTCCTCGCAACTTCCTTCTGAAAGACGTCCAACGAGAGAATTCGCCTCTCCAGCAGTTGCCTGCGAGTCTTGTTGTCCAAGAGGCGAGGACCCTCTGGCGGAGCGATGGATGGCGGCGGCGACATCGATCTACGCCGTTGCTCAGGGGAATACGACCGCCGCTCCGGATACGTTCGGTCGGTTGGTACTGCAGTCCGCGCATATTCTCGCTGTTGCGGCTTCGCTTCAGTATACGAAGCTGCCATGGGCGGTCGACTCCTCTCCGAGCTCCTTCGAATGATTCGAGACGGGGACCTTGACCTCGATCTCGACCTAGAACGAGAACGCGAACGGATACGCGCAGGAGATCGGGATCTGGGTCTTGAGCGGGGTGGTTCTCCCACATCCGACGTTCCCGCCCGCGTGTACGCAAACGAGTGCCATAACGACCGTTCTCGTGCAGGATTATCGCGTAGCGATGCAAGCGATACGTTGCGCATTTCGAGCCACCTCTCAAACTTTTGAGTGTATTGCGCCATTGATTCTCCAGGCCATAGAATGACCGGAATCCGCACCATCGTCTCATGCGGACGCTTGAGGTCGTCTTCGCGGATGAATCCGTGTCGAAGCTTGTACATCTCGTCTCGGAACGCATCCACTGAGATCACGCGTCTGGCGAGAAGTGCTCTGCGGAGATTGTCCGTGTTCGACCCCCGGCGTAGAGTGAACGACTGCTGAGGCGAAGGCGACCGACGTACTTGTGGTGGCGACCTGTCAATTGGTGGAGGTGATGCAGCTCTGTACCGTGGTGACCTAGAAGGCGAGCTCCTCCAGCGTTGCGCTTCACCGGTAGGCTGCTGCTGCACTCCACGAGGCGACGGGTCCCGAGTGTATTGACGCTGGGTGGGTGCAACGCTCTGCGGCGGTTGTTGCCAATTGCCATGTGCTTGGGGTCGTTCCCGGGAGTAACTTCGTTCGCGATACTGCCTCTCCCCTACTTGTCTGGCCACATAGGGGCGTCCGTTGTCCGTCGGTGCACGATTGTCGTAGCTCGAGTGCAGTCTGGGGTCCTCGCGATACACCCGCTGCTGCTGCTGCTGTGGAGGCACCACACCAATGCGCCTCGGCAGTTGCAACGACGGAGATCGGGAACGAGAGCGTGATCGAGAGCGCGAAGGAGCACGGGGTCCCCGCTGTTGTAGCTGCTGCTGTGGTTGCCTTGGATCGCTTGGCCTCGCCACACGCGTCTGTGCAAACTGCATGCGGCAGTTGCGCTCGGCGACGGGGTCCTCGCGCATGGACGCGAGCGACAGTCGGCGCGACGCCAGCCAGCGCCCGAACTCGCGCTCGTACTGCACCAGACACTCGCCCG
>JAIKVE010001404.1:0-11916 GCA_024679115.1 Phytophthora pistaciae
CGGCCTAACTCTGGCGCTGTCGCTGTCCACGGCCTACGCGCTGACGCTGGCGACGCAGCTGCTGGAGCGGCTGGCGGCGCGCTCCGTGCGTCCTGGAGTGTACTACGCAATCAGCCCGCTGGTCCTAGGATCCGTCCTATTATGCCTTACGTTATTGTCGCTAGTCGCGCGCCCATTGGCCCGCGCGACCTCGGTCCTACTGTATCTCTGGCTTGAAGTGTCGACCCAATGGCTCACCCAGCAGTTCTGGGACCTGTGCGCCAAGGCCTTCGACGTGGCCCAGTCCAAGAAGTTCTTTGGGGTTATTACGTTTGGGTCGACCTTCGGAAGTTTATTGGCCAGCTTCATTGTCCTGCCAGTTATCCAGAGCAGGCAGCTGCCTACGGAAGTGAACCTGCTGGTGGCTGCCGGGATCCTCTTCTTCATCGCTGGGGTATTGCTAGTCTCGGCCGGACACTTTGCATCTGCAGGATCAGGACAGAGTGCTGCCAAGACGACGAAGAATAGGGCCCAGGATAAGTCCAAGAGTGGAGGAGATCCTGCAGATCCTGCTTCCTCTGCGGCTATCATCGGGGACATTCAGGCCCGGACCTACTTGAAGCACATTTGCTTCTTCGACATGATGGCCACAGTCATGCGCGTTTTGGTGGACAATACGACGCTCTCGGTGGTGTCGCTGCAGCCGGAGGAGGAGGTCAAGGCCTCGCTGTCCATGATCAACGGACTGCAGAGCTTCCTCATGATCCCCATGCAATTGCTGTCAGGCCCGTTCTTCACGCATTTCGGGGTCATGTACGGTATTGCGATGCTGCCAGTGTCGATCTTCCTGTTCGGAGCTTCGACTTACGTTTCAAGTGTGAGTTTTATTTATTTTTTTCAGTTCTGGAGATTTTTTTTTCCTAACCAGAATTGTTGTGTGCTTGTGCGTAGTCCGCGTACTCGCTGATTTTTACGAGAGCGCTGTACAATGCCGTCTCGCAGGCGATTTTCAATCCGGCGAGGCAGTTGCTGTGGCTGCCGTTCAACGAAAGCGAGCGGGGTCGTTTCCAGAATTTCGTGTGTGGTCCGTTCCGCTCGCTGTCAAGAATCTTTGGTGCCGTGCTGTCCATGTTTCTGACGGCGACCATTGTCGTCCAGTTCATTGGAACTTCTTCAACGAGGTACGGGACTGCATGAGTTGACTTGTTATGGTGTAGCTGAGCTCTAACGTCCTTCGCGAGCAGTGTGCTGATGATTGCGACGTCCGCAGCATGGTTCGTTGACGCGCTGGCGGCCAGGAAGTCGTATGCGTCGGAGTTCTACGCCTCGTTACGACAGGGCTACTTGGATTTGACCTCGCCGCTTGTTGATTTTACACCTGACCAGGTAAGTCGTAAGTCTGGTTTCATCCTGCTGGGCTGGTTCTGACATTATTTTGACGCGGTGGTGATGTAGATTTTGCTAGTGAAGGAAACGTTGGTGAACGGCGAGCAGAACCAAGCCAACTTTGTTCTAAGCTCGTTATCCCACGAGCACATTGGCCTCTTCTCTCAGGTTAGTCAGCTTGACCGTTCCCTGTAAAGTTCACCATAGCTGACGTCTACCTTTTTTGCATGAATAGGAGCTGCGATCGCTGTTCTACAAGAAAAATCGAGATGGCCTCCCTATCACACCCATGCACACGAAGTTGCGCCTGTTGAACCTTCACACAGCCGCGAAGCGCGAGTTTGTGCTGCATGCCCAGGAGTCGTATTTGCTGCCTGACTCGAGCACGTTCCCCACCGGAATATTCAACACGATGGACCTGATGATGCTGGTCAAGGACAAGTCGGTCGCGGTGCCACGCCAGCTGCGAGTTGCAGCGATTTTGGCGTGTGGCTACGAGAAGTTCAACATGAACGCGGACCAATGCTCGGAGATGCTGCACAAGCTGCTTCATAGTGGCGAAGAAGACAAGTCGGTGGTTGTGTGCGCTGCTGTGGCGTTGCTACGGATCTCGGACTGGATGGATGAAGAGGCGAACATTACTCTGCAGCGATTGCTTCACGAAGAGAAGGTTTGTTCCTATCGTTTCTTGGCTTACGAAGTACTAGAGCTTATGAATATGATAATTATGTGTGTAGGTACTGGAAGCGCGTGTCGTGGGCCTGAAAATTGTCGGCAAGGAGTTACCGGAGCTGCTAGGCGATGGGTTCCTGGTCTATCTCCTCCACCACTCGTCAACTCAAATTATTCAGGCCGCGGTGGAGTGTTGTACCAACAGCTCGCGCAACTCTCGAATGCTCATCCCAGCGCTGATGAAGCACCTTTCAAACTCGGTGTTGCGCTCTCAAATTGTGGCAGCGCTGAAGGGGTTCGAGCCCGCTGCGTTGTGGGGGCCGCTTTGCCAGTACACGGAGGAAATGCTGCAGTTGCCTACACAAGGACTGGGCAACTACGCGCTAGCGTCTGACCGGATCCACAGCAAGAGAGAGGGACTGGCAGGCGCGCTCAAGGTACTCGACCTCGGAGATTTCCCGTTTGAAGACAAACTCGACTTCTTGCTGCACCTGATTGAGACGCTGCTAGTGTCGACCAAGTCACCTGATGAGGACGTGGCCGAGGCAAGCAGCAATACTGACGTCTTGCATCACCTTTTCGGGAAAGATGTCGTCATGGAAGAGCTGGTTGTCGACGCACTGCTATCGCTGGTAAGCAATGTTCTGCATTGGTTTTGGTTGTACAGTATGATGTTAAACAATGTTTTTGCATGTGAAATGTGTAGATTTCGTCGACGGACGAGAAGACGATGAACTCGTTTTCGCAGTTGATGGATCCAATTCACCACGCTTTGAGCATCAAGATCCGCGAGGCGCATGAAATGCGTCACGTTCTGGAGCTCTTCTTCCAGATCTGCCCGCGTACTGCTACAAACATCGAGGAAACTTCCCCGCTGCTGCTACAGCACGTCGAGCACAGCTTGAAGGATACGCTCCGCCTCCTACTGAAGTTGCTGTCGACAGGGTTCCCGAAGGAGTTTGGCGTCGCGGTCATTCTGGAAGGCTTACAGTCCGATTTGGGTCAAGTCCACTCCGCCATTCAGGTATGTGGGGCTTTTCGTTACTTGTAACCTTGGTTGAGCGTCATTGCTCACGTATTTTAATGTGCAGGAGGTGCTCGAGAATCTTCTCCCTTCTGCTTACAAAGGTTTGGTACTGCCTCTGCTTTTCCCGAAGTTGTCATCGACTAAAGCAGCATCAAAGGTGCGTAATAACTGGTTCCAAATATTTTCCTGCTGTGTTGCGCTAATATAAATTGTGCTGACGTAGATGGCGAAGAACATCGTGGCGTTATTTGGCGGCAAGGACGGAGTGGACATCTTGCTGGACGTCATGAAGCACCAGGAAACGGAACTGGAGCTCTCCGCCCTCGCCCTCCAGTATTTCCTGCACATTGCCGGTGACCACAGCGAACACCTCAACGATGAAGCGAAGCTAACGTTCCAGGACGAAATCATCCCGAGCTTGCTCAACCACGAGCTCACTAAGGAGCTGCTGATTGAAACGTATCACAGGTACGGATTGCGTGGGACAAACCCCCTGTCGATGGCATGTTACTGATCGTGAAAATGCTATGCTGTGCAGCCGCCCGGAGGTGCTACCGTATGAATCTGTTACGACTCTAAAGGATTGCGAGCCCCCACTACTGTCGCGCATCGCAGTACGAACACAACGTATTTTGCCAGGATGATGTGTTAAACCAAACACTAACTGAATTGTTACAGGTGGCAAACTGTCTGCGAGTGTCTTCGTTGTTTGAGAACGTGTGCGCGATCAGCATTCTACGCGTGATCTCGCACCACTTCGTGCCGATGTGTGTGAAGCGCGGAGAAACGTTTGCTGCCGAAGGGGATATTGGTAACTTGGTGCTTGTATCCTGTTGTGCTGTTTCCAAAGCATGCACCTGACACCCGTTTCAATGCAGCTTCTGCGATGTATGTCGTTGCTACAGGCACCGTCCAGCTCCACAAGGAGAGGAGGATCCTAGCTGAGCTGGGCTTTGGCACTTGCGTTGGACAGGCTGCTCTGTTGCAGCACTCGTTGCACGCCGGGACGCACATTTCCTCCGCCACCGCCGTCACAGACTGCACTCTGCTCAGCATTTCACGGGAAGAACTCGACGCTTTGATCAAAGAGACCCCGCAAGTGTCGCGAGGTGTGCTCAATGCAGTGGCCTCGTCCCTTCAGCTGCTATACTTCGAGGTAAGTGCTAACGTACTATTGTGGTGTAAGAGCATTCCTAACCTAGCGCACCATTTGCCCAGCCGCTTCGTGCCATTGCCCAGTCTGGAAGTCTCCCTCGCCGTGACCGAAGGGCTTCGTTGACTGCGGAGACCGCACACTCGGATACCGAAGCTGACCACCCAATGCTCAAGATGACCGAGTCGCTGACTACCAACATCAAGGCTGCGCTCTCTGTGGACCGAGCGGCCAAGTCGTTCCTGTACAACGTCGGCCGCTCTCGTACAGCTCCTCGCAGTGCGCCGCTGTCGCTACCAGGGGCACGAGGCAGACACCGCAGCCTCAGCAACTCGCAGCCGATCGGCCGGAGCTTGAGCTCGGATACCTTGGCGTCGAAAGGACTGCTCACGCTCTCCGACCCCGCTGACTACACCACGTTCGAGAAGTGCATCCACCTGAAGGCGTCTCACCTGATGAGAAACCTCGACGACGAGAAGGTTTCGCTCGTGGCGCAGCTATCAAGAGTTGTCGTGCTCGGACACGGTGACATGCTGTACACCAACGGCACTAAGGTGGAAAGTATCTATGTTATCATCGACGGCACGATGGAGATTGCGGACGCTGATGCTGACTCGGCTCGTAGTAGCTCGCTGAAGAAGCTTCACGACGGTGACTGCTTCGGAGAAGAGGTACGTACTCAGCTCCTCCTGGGACTTGCGTTGGTCATACTTGCTAACTAGGCTATGCTTCTGCCCTCTTACTGCAGTCATTCGTGCCCAACGCCACTGCCCACGGCGTAGCGTCAGCGGTTGGCCGTTGCACGCTCTTCGAGATCTCGACCAAGGAGCTCACTGACTTGAGCGAGCTGCACCACGACATCATGCACGTTCTGCTGGCGTGGCTCTCACAGACGCTGGCCGAGTCGACCAAGACGATGATCGCCCCTCTCCTCTCCCCAACAACCCCCAGTGCCCCCGCCGTGTTCTGGGAAGACGAAGAGGAGGCTTCGGAGCTCAGGAACCGCATCGGCAAGTGGAGAGCGGAGACCGACTAGACAGCAACGCTCCAATGCAATCTACTGTAGATTCGAATAGAAGAGGATACATTCCCTCTGTGCATTAACTCAAAGGAGGACATCCGACGGCGGCTTGTCCTCTGTCAGCGTTGTCAGGTGCAGATCCTCGTACACTGGCAGGTACGACACGAAGTGCTGCAACAGGTCGAACGCGGGGTCGCAGTAGCACGGGAGATCGAAACGCGCCGAGCCGGCGAGCAAGATGTCGACCCCTTCGTCCGTCTTGCTCACGCGCGCGCCCATCAGGAACTTGTTGTGCATGTTGAGCTTGCTCATCTGCAGCCCGAGGTCCAGCTTCACGGGCGGGGCCGTGTTCGGGATGACGGAGTCGCCGCTCGCGTCCGCCACGAAGGCGCACAGGTAGTGGTCGTGCACCGCCTCTATGGACATTTGCCACGAGGTTTCTTCCCCATTGCTGTCGCGAGACGAGCAGATGGCCTCCACAGTCGCCACTGCCTGCTGATTCATCTCCTGCGAAAGCTGGAGCATTCGACACGTCAGCGAGCAGTCGGCCTCCTGGTGGGTGATGATCGAGTCTTGGACGAGCGGCACAAACGTTCGGAAGATCTCATCACTCTCGATGAAGTTCCACACCGCCATAACCACCTCCTTGGCCTTGCTGTCGAGCTCAGGAGGAAGCACCCGGTGACATTTGAAGCCCATGTGATCGTTCATTAGTGTCCCCGTAGCGATCTCCCACCCGTGCGACTCGAACTGCAGCGACAACTGGAAAGAAGTTTCATCGCCCGATGCATCGCGGAGAAGTCTTGCTGCGTTTTCCTGGCAGATAATTACAGCAGCTCGCAAGCGCTCGTCCAGTATCAAGCGAGAGTGAGAGTGCTCCTTTGACTCGCCCCTCCACTCGTCTAGCGACTCGAGACTCCGTTGTCGTATTGCATCCGTGTCCCCTTGCTCGTCGCCTCCAGCTACAGCCAAGTCAATAAGCGGCGCTGTCTCCATCAAACTGCTAACACGCTGCAGCCAGTGGGCATGCTCCGCCAGCTTTCGCTTCATTGTGGCTGCAGTCTGCTTCGCTTCGATGCACTTCTTCCCGATTTCATGGGTCGAGTTCGTGGGCGAAGAGGCCAGCCGTTCCTTCACTTCGGCGATTTCCTGTTGCAGCGAGTCAATCTGGGCCTGGTATTCGTTCGACTCCACCCGCTGCCTCTTCTGAGCGTGCTGACTGGCGTCTTGCTCATAAACGTCGCTCTCCTCCTCCTCCTTCAGCGCGTCCGGGCTAGCGTGTTGCGGCACCGGTACATTCGCGTCCGCGATCTCTTCGTGGGCCCTTTGCAGCGTCTCCGAAGGCAGGCTGTCCTGGTTGTTGGGGTTCGACGAAGACGACAGGTACTCCATGGTCGATTGAGCTGTTCGAGAACTGAGCCCAGCATGTTAGGTCCCTTCCCTTCGGCATTTTTTACTGCGATTCACTCGAAGAGATACCTGGGACAAGCATCTTGAGTCTGGGACGAGCGCACATAAGCATCGTTACGCTATCAAATGATGATTGATGGACATCTAGCATCTAGTCCAATGGCAACGCAACAGATTTGTCGTTGAACAAGACGTAGTGTCCCCCACGGTGAATTTTCGCATCCCAGCCGTTGAGCATCACGCCGTTGAAATCGTCAATCCATCGAAATCTTCATCGGATCCCCACGACGCAAGAAAACAGCCGAGACTTGTTGCGATGGACACAGTCGAAATCTCCGCCAGTCCCAGGCATGGACCCGTTGGGAGACGAACACTTTCGAAATCTGGTAAAGGTTGTTGGTGTCGGATTGCACAATACGCTCGCCGGCTACAGATCTCAACTAATGGTGCAGCTATTTGCGCTGCCCGAGGCAGATAGCGTGGACTGCTGCAGCAGCTCCTCAACCTGTGCTTTGTCACTGGCAGCCTCCTCCTCCGTGCTAGCTCCGTTGCCGGTTGCATCCGACGGTAGCGGTGGGAAAAGCTGCTCAATCGATACTTTAGCGGTGTCACGTCTGCGATAAAATAGTATGTACGCCATTGAGGACACAACCTCCTTCTCGTCGATGTCCTTGCACTGATGGTCATTGAAGCACTTCCACTTGTCATCATGATCGCTCAGTACGTAAGCGAAGTAGTGTCCTCCCCCCAAAGCACCAACGTGGTTCACAACGGCATACAAATCGTACAGGAATCCGTCATCACCACGAACTGCAGCTGTAGCCGAAGCTGGCGCATCCAGCACTGACGATGATACTCGGCGCGGGCTCCCAGGTCGTGTTCGCTTTGAGCTCCCACTAACCGGTGGAGAATCAGACTTGCTTTCGCTTGGCTTCGCCTTTAGTTTGCCACCTAAAAACAGCCAATATTCCAGACCAGATAAGCGGCCACGCGCTTCACGCTTCCGCGCAACGAAGTCATCAAATTGTAGCCCTTTCAGCGGGAAATCCACGAGATGGTGCAGCTTGCGCCGCGACACTTGAGTGAAGCAGAACCGCTTCAGATGGATCACCAGCAGCGGAGGCAGGCGCCACAAATCCATCTTCTTGGTAGCGGGACGCAACGTTTTGCAGTGTCCACAGTAAGCTTCCGGAATTGTCTCCTTGGCCGTGAACATCTCCATACAATGCGCCAGGTTGAGCGGTTGGTTATCTTGTCGCTGATGCTGCTGCACAGATGCATCGAAATCCATTTTGCTTGCTTGAATGGGGTCGTACTCTTCCTTCAGCGTACGGATATCCCAATCGATAGCCACGGTCTCCTCCGCCGCTAATGAGATGACGGTCTGGGCGGATGGCATAAGCACGCAGCCCAAACACCCATCTAGCCACTCACAGCGAGAGCATCCAATTCCATGAGACGTCACAAGTCGCAAGCAAAACCCAAACTTTGTCAACGCGAGGTGTTCTCCCAGCGCCAATGACGAAGCATCCGTCCGGACTCGCTTGCGATTCTGGGTCTTCGTATCAAAATCAGACGGCGGCGGTGGCTGTTGCCAGTTGAAAATGCGGCGTAGTCGATTCCATACGAGCATGTACAGGTTGTAGGCCGTTGTAACGCGCAGGGATACACGAATCACCAATGGTGCACCAAATAGCCGCGTGATATGCGCGTTCGTAAAACTGTCCGTCGAACGCTCCACCCTGCGGTGTACAAGGAAGACGAACGCATCGTTCTGACGACGCTCGATCACTTTCGATAGTGGGATATGATACCGTCGGACGCCCGAGGGATATGCCACGTTAATCGTGCCGGAGATGGTACTGCTCCCGATGACTCGAGCAGGCACCAAATCCTTGGTTTTGTCAACGCGGACGTAGACCGATGCCCCCAACGGCAATAGTTCATCTTCGTCTTCTTCTTCACTCTCACCTTGCAGTTCCTCTTCGGCAGTGCTTTGATCGCTAGCTCTTCGATCCACATTTGTCGAAGCTAATCCGTTCACTCCATTTTGCGGTTCGTGTTCAGCATCGCCGTCATTTGTGGCTTCCAAAGGCAGATCCTTTAGCGTCGAGTCTGATGCGCTCGTTTTGACAACGTCACTGGTTGCTTGCTTAGTAAGCGCTTCAGCCATGTTCGTTGCCTCAGGAGAATTTAGCCGTGGTGGAAGTAAGTCCTCGTCACGATCAAGTTCGAATGCAGTCAGCTGATCTTTCTCGTGAATCTGCGTTAGCGGAAGTTTGTCGTCCAAAAGCAGCTCCACTGTGTGCGCATTTGAGGTCCGCGCGATCACAACTCCCATCCAGTCCCCTTCACTCGTGGATCCATCAGTGCTGCTAACTTCCTCATCTGCTGGAGTTGGATCTGTATTCTCCTTCTCGGTTTTCTTCAAAAATGCTGCAACTTGTTCCTTCATATGCTGAACTGTATCGCCATTCTGTACTCGCACCGAAAAGCGCAGGGGTACGCGGTCGGTGCGGAAGATTATCGTCAGCACAATAGATCGCGAACTGCTCTCAGGCAACGATAGCTGAAGGAAGGTAAAAGGCTCGAAGCGCGCCGACTCGTACCGACATATTGAGCACTCCAGTAAGCTCTTGTACTGGCCCGTAAACAGCGCAACAATCACCGAGAACTCGCGTTTCTGGTGGTTCTGCCACCACTCTTCTGCTACCAAAGCGTCCGGTCGGCCATCGCTATCGGGTTGCTCGGTGTAGGGCTTCTTCACAACTCGATTCAGGTCTTCACTGAGACTACTCAGCAAACATGCCAGCAACTCTTGCGCGTCGTGCTGGTCCGATCCGGCAAACTGCGGGCTGCACTTTGCGAGCACCTTTTTGAACTCATTTGGCGCAACGCGCTTGCGGTCAGAAGTCCAAAGAACGCGGAGCAACTCGCCGAACGCTGCAGTCAGCTTTCCGTTGGTGCCGTCACGATTACGCAGGTTAATGTCCTTCAGATAGGCCTCGTTTTTGAAATACTCAACCAGCAGTCGCGTGTGGCTCAGGCATTGAAGCGCACTGCTCATGTAGCACGTGTTGCCAAGATTGTCCAGCCCAACCAAGCCTGGGCCTGTGAATGCATCTTTCGAAAAACGTTTACGCACAACTGGCGATGCAAGCACGGGGTCCACTTCAATTGTTGGAGAGCCAGCATCGCTTCCAGGGTCTACAAAGCAAAATTCTGTAAGCTAACATCACGGTTCGCTATTGTACTAATAGCGACACGTACCTCGTTGCGCCAAAGTCTCTCCAAGGTTGCCTCGAGAACAAATGTCAGAGGTACGCAATGAAGGACGGTGTTGGAGCTGGCGTTTCCGGGAGGCAGCGGCAGCTGCGTCGCTTTCATTAACATTGCCATTGCCTTGCGTTGGCTGTCGAGCACCGTTACTCGATGGCGAAGAGGTAATTGTGTCACTGGTTTGGGAGAGTGGCCATGACCCATCATCGTCTTGCACTTCAAGCAGAAAGACACTGTCTTGAGTCAGCCTTCTCAGCTCAAGAGGGTACTCGTCACGTAATCGTATTTTGTGATCCGGTGTCTTCTCGTTGAAATACCACAACCGCGCCTTGTCAATTAACTTCTGCAGTAGCAGCGCGCGGCAAGTGGCCTCCAGAAGACCAGCGGGTGTACTCAATACACTGAGCAAAATCTCTTCGCCGGATCGCATTACGCTACCATTGGAAGGATCAACGCGAGCGACGCGCAGTACCAACGGAAACAATTCGAGTTGAAGTTCTGGCTCCGACTTTGTAGGAACCTCGACGATGGACCGCACCAGGTCAGGTCCTCCATTATACCACGAGAATAAAACTGCATAGACCGGCGATGGAATCATCTGCAAATACGAGACAAAAATGTCAGGCCTAATTGCATCGATATCGCCACAATACCTTCATCACGCTTACATAATAATCGTGTGCCAGAACGAGCTTCTGTTTTAGTCGCCGGGATCCGCTTTGCATGAGAAGACCCCAATTTGCAATCGGCCCCGGCCTGGGCGGCCGATTTGCACCGCCATCACTGCTAAAGCTAGCGGCGCGTAAAGCGATGTTTCCACGAATGTTTTGGGCCATCTCGACGGCAGTATTCGGGGGAATTAGCGGGACAGGCAGCGATCCATACGGGCTCCCATTCCTCGGATCCATGTTCACGTAGTCACACCATTTCCGCCACCACTCCGCACCTACCAAATTCCAAGTCTGGCCGCAGAAAACAGTAAATGAACATTGCGCACATCTTCGTGGGTCAACTAGCAATAATATCGCACCACTTCAGGAAACAATAACGTACTTGTCCGATGCCAAACACACGAGTTGCATCTCGCCAGTGCCACTCCACTATCCGCTTCTCCAGGTACGCTGACTCCGGCTTCAGGCCAAACACGATGCACGCTGCGAAGGCCAACTGGTGAAGCAAGCGCTGTACTGCAACTGCGTCCGCCGCCCACCGAGAAAACGCTTCTTCGTCCCACCCTGTCTCTGCAGTCTGCGTCGCCGAGATCTGCGATGGAAAGTATCAATATCACCCATGTGTTAGCTAACAATCTCAAAAAGTCAGCTACGAAAGCGCTTCACCTCTTCGACGAGTCGTTCTTCCTCTTGCTCTGCATCGACCTTGGCCTCATTCGCGTCGCAATGCACTCCAACATGAATTAGCTCCTGCATCGCGCCGAAATCCACCCGCACGGTCGTGCTTCGATCGCTGTAAATCTGAAAGAGGTGGTGCACTTTGCTGTCCCTCGATCCCCCGCGGCAGAAGTCGGACAAGAACTGGCAAAACTCCTCGAACAGCACGAGCTCCGGCATGGCCGTGCACGCGCAGAACCTCTGCAGCAGCTCCTCGGGGAAGAGTTCTCTCGCGCTCAGCACTTCCACGAACTGGCTGCTGGGTATCCTGGTGCTGGCGCCTCCCTTCGGATCGAACATCTTCTGGAACTGCCTCTCGAGCGCCGTGACCTCCGTCAACGAGAACCGCGTGGCCTGCGCGATCCGGCGTCGAATAGCCACGGGGTTGTACGTCTTCTCGAGCGCCAGGATCTGCGGGTCGTCCTCGATGCCGATCTTGGCGGCCAGCACGGCCAGCCACTTAACGAGCAGCGCGTCGCCGCGCTCGTCCTTCTCCTGCACGACGCGCCGGAACTTGTGCAGATCCAGCACGGCCCGGCCGTCGAAGAGCCTGTCCAGGAAGCGCACGGTGCTAGCGTGCCTGGCCCGCGTGCGGCCGTAG
>JAIKVE010001405.1:0-11913 GCA_024679115.1 Phytophthora pistaciae
CGCTGGCGTACCGCGCGGACGGCGCGGAGCTGGCCTCGGGCTCGCGCGACACGGACGTGATCGTCTGGGACCTGGTGAGCCAGACGGGCCTCTTCCGCCTTAAAGGCCACAAGGACGCGGTCACGGCGCTGGCCTTCTTGGCACCCGGCACGCTGGCCTCGAGCTCCAAGGACACGCTCGTGAAGGTCTGGGACCTGGAGACGCAGCACTGTGTGCAGACGTGTGTGGGCCACCGCAACGAAGTGTGGTCGCTGGCCGTGAACACCAAGGGAGACAGGATGCTCACGGGCGCTTCGGACAACCAGCTCCGCGTGTGGAGCGTGCAGCAGGAGGGCGAGGAAGGAGAGACCGTCAAGCTGCTGGGATCCATCTACAGACAGAGCAACGACCGCGCCGCGCGCGTGGCCTACAGCCCCAAGGGAGACCTCGTGGGCGTGCAGAGTGCTGGCAAGACGGTGGAGGTCTACCGCGTGCGCTCTGCTGACGAGATTAAGAAGAAACGCCAACGTCGCGAGAAGCGTCAACGCGAGAAGGCCAAGAAGAAGCAGCAGCAGGCGGAGGAGGCCGGCAAGGGCAAGAAGCTGGTCATCCCGAAGGTGCAGGAGGTGGACGAGGAGGACGCCGCGGACAACTCGGCCACGGACGAGCTGGAGCTGCTGTGTGTGGTGCGCTCGTCGCACCGCGTCAAGTCGTTCGCGTTCTCCCCGGATGTTGCCAAGGACGGCACCACGTCGCTGATGCTTGGACTGCAGAACAACAGTATCGAGACCTACACGCTGTCGCCCAGCGCGGCGACGCTCGAGGACAGATATGGAAAGTCGCACGCGCTGACGCTGAGTGGACACCGCTCTGATGTGCGCCAGGTTGCCATCAGCTCGGACGACCAGCTCATCTTGTCGCTGTCGGGCGCGTCCGTGAAGGTCTGGAACTCGCGATCTCTGCAGTGTATTCGTACGCTGAGCGATGGTCTGTCGCTCGCGCTGTCGGCGGTGTTCGCACCAGGTAACATGCACGTTGTGGTGGGTACCAAGCTTGGCCAACTGCTGCTCTTTGACCTGAACTCGGGTGAGTGCATTTGGAAGGACGAGGAGGCACACAACGGCAGCGCTGTGTGGTCGATCGACGTCCGCCCGGACGGCCGTGGTATCGTGACGGGTGGTGCGGACCAGCACGTGAACTTCTGGGACTTCGAGATGTACCGCCCCGACGACGCGGAGCCGAACAGCGCGCTTCGCCTCGGCCTTTCTCACGCTCGTATGCTGAAGATGTCAGACGACGTGCTGTGCGTCCGCTTCAGCAACACCAAGGACGCCAAGAAGCTCGTGGTCGCAGTCGCCCTGCTGGACTGCACGGTCAAGGTATTCCACGACGACTCGCTCAAGTTCTTCGTGAGCCTGTACGGACACAAGCTGCCTGTCATGTCTATGGATATTTCGTCGGACGATTCCATGTTGGTGACGGCGTCTGCTGACAAGAACGTGAAGCTGTGGGGTCTAGACTTCGGTGATTGCCACAAGTCGATCTTTGCGCACCAGGACAGCATCATGTGCGTGCGGTTCGTGCGCAAGACGCACTACTTCTTCACGGCTTCGAAGGACAAGTCGATCTGCTACTGGGATGGCGACCACTTCGAGCGTATTCTGAAGATCGACCTCCAGCACTTCGGTGAGGTGTGGGGCCTCGCGGTGAGCGGTGACGGCAGCTTCGTGGTGAGTTGCTCGCAGGACCGTTCGCTCTGCAAGTACATTCGCACAGAGGATCAGGTGTTCATTGAGGAAGAGAAGGAGAAGGAGATGGAGCAGCTTTTCGAGGATGAGCTGGCTAACAAAAGCAACGGCAAGGCGCCTGCGCTGGGCAAGGAGAAGGGCGAAGACGACGAGGAAGACAACGAGAACTCGGCGTCGGCTTCCAAGCGTACGATCGAGTCGGTGCGAGCTGGTGAGAGTCTGATGGAGGCCATCGACCTGGCGGAGAGCGAGCTGCTGGCCATCGCCGACTTTGAGCGTGTGCAGAAGAAGAAGGCAAAGGAGGCCGCGGCCGCCGCCAAGAAGCGGAAGCAGGAAAAGAAGAAGGCTGCTGAGGAGGCCAGGGCCAACGCTCTGCCGGGCAACGAAGTGGCGGAGGAGGAAGAGGAGGCTCCCAAGAAGGCGGAGAAGGCCACGCGCCCGCCCAACATGCTGCTGCTTGGATACTCGCCGCTCAAGTACGTGCTGCACACGCTGCGGCGCATCCGGCCGCACGACATGGAGGAGGCTCTGATCGTGCTGCCCTTCGACTACGTGGAGCGACTGATCCGGCTGCTGCTGCAGCTCATCTCCGGCCACCTCGAGGTGGAGTTCTGCTGCCGCGTGCTGCTCTTCCTGCTCAAGCTGCACAACTCGGCCATCTGCGCGCGCGTCGGGCTGTTCAACGAGCTCGAGCTGCTGTGGCAGCGCCTGCGCTCGCAGCTCGTGGAGAACAAGAGCCGCATCGGCTTCAACCTTGCCGGCCTCAAGTATTTAAAGCGCACGATCGACGAGGAGCGGACCGGCTTCGTGCAGGAGATCGCCGCCACGCCCGCCACCAACGGCCGCAACAAGAAGAAGCGCAAGGTGGCCGACGTCGAAGCGTAGATCGAGCACCATCAAATCAGCCAGACAGACAGTAGCAACCCGCTCGACTTCCCTAGCGAGCGGGTCATAGAGCAACAATGCAAATGCATGTGTAAATTGGACCACGTTCAGCCTTGGTGTTCCTCGCATCTGATTGGCTGGTGAGATTGAAGTGAAAGAGACAATGTTACCGGTAATTTACCGGTAAAAATGAAGCGTCCAAGTGAGCTGCTCGACGTCGGCGACGCCGGTAGTCCGGCCGCCGAGCCCAGCACCAAGAAGCAGCGCGTCGCCACCGACCCAGAGGCGCCTATACCTCCCTTAGACCAGGAGGCCATTGCCTCGTTCGTCCGCGATGGATTCGTACTGCTGCCCGACGTGTTCTCTCAATCCACGGCCGAGAAGTGTCGCGAGTTGATCTGGTCACGGTTGGGTCAGGACGGGATCACGAAAGACTCGAGCACGTGGGTCGAGCGGCACGGCATCCCAGGTCGGTGCAACAATTCTACCTTGTTGGTGGTTATTCTACGCAATACACAGCTAACATTGTGGCTTATCCGGCAGAACTCTACACTTCGGAGGACGACCTGGAGTGGGGCCAAGTGGTGACCCCGAAGCTGACGCGCGCGATGGACCAACTCTGCGGCGACGGTCGGTGGGAGGACTTTGGGCTCGGCTGGTGGATGGTCACGTTCCCGGAGCAGGCGGAGCCGCCCTGGGGCGCCGCGGGCAAGTGGCACGTGGACGGCGCGTCGTACCAGCACCACGTGGACAGCAAAGAGTCCGGGCTGCTGCTGATCTTCCTCTTCTCCCACATTGGACCGGGTGAGGGGGGCACAGCACTGTCCGTGGGGTCGCACAAGTGGGTCGCGCGGTTGCTGGAGAAGAACGAGCCGCGCGGGATGAAGGGCGGCGCCGTGAGCTACCAGGCCAGGCAGTTCCGGCGTCGGGAGGTGGTGGAGGTGAACGGCAAGGCGGGCGACGTGATGCTGGTGCACCCGTTCCTGCTGCATGCGCGCAGTAAGAACTTGGGCCAAAAGGGGGTCGAGTCGGTGCGGATCATGTGCAACCCGAACGTGCGGCTGCGCCACAGAATGAACTTGAACAGAGATGACGGAGACTACAGCCCCGTGGAACAAACCATCGTGGATGCGTTGCACGAACCAGTTAAGGATATCGATTAGACGCACTACAAAGGTGTCATGAAGCCGAACATGCTTGGATTTGTTTACACAAAATGCCCTGGACAAAGGTAAGCTATCCTCACCCAGTTACTTTCCTTCGTATCTCATGCGCTGCGAGCTGTTTCGATGCCCATGTCGCGGCAGAAGTCGCTCTCCATTTCCTTGAAAACCTCGTCGTCGGGCCCAGCAGCTCCAGTGCGCGTAGCGTCCACCTCTTTGGTAGTCATCGCAGCGATATTGTTTGCGACCGCCGTTCCTGGGGCGCTTCCCTCTTCGCCACGGTTCTGGCGCAAGCTTGGAGCACCCCCATCGTTGCCCGGGCCGCTCGATTTCGACGCAGCTCGAGCAGCTTTCATGCGCTCGCTCTCGCGCTTGAAGTACGCCTCCATCGCGGCGCGTTCGCCACTCATGGGGCGCGAAAGCGTCCGAGGCACCTCCAGGATGTGCAGGTTGCCGATCTGGTCCCCGACGGCCACGAGCTGCTGCTTGACGTTGGTTGATCCGGAAGCGTTGGCCCCTGCAGGCGCGCCAGGGCCAGGATTGTTACGGCCTCGGGCCCCAACGGCCCCGTCCGCAGGCTTCGCTCGACCGGCTGCTGCTCCACCGCCCGCGCCTGAAGCTGCTGAGGCATTCGCAGCATTGCCACTAGCGTTCGTAGTTATGACAGGCGAACGGAACTCTATGGACGTCAACGCGCAGGCCGTGACGCCGATAGACAAGCTCGAACGATGAGACTGGTCCAGGAAGTCCCAAACCTCCAGCATTCCGTCAGCTTTGCCCAAGAAGATCACACCTGGCCGCGTCGGTGAGAACGCTACGCATGTGATAACTGATGGGGTCAATGGAGACACGAAGATGGGGCCATTCGACGCAGTAACCGGGTTGTTGGCGTCGGCTGCAGCTCCACCTTCGTGCTGCTGTGCGACGTTCCAGAGGTGGAAATGCGACTCGCTCGCTGTCAAGAAGATACTGGGGAAGAACGGAGACGCACACAACCCCAAGATGGGGCGAGAATGGTCTCGACACAGCCACTGGACGTACTCAACGCCTTCTTCTCCCCTGCCGCCTTCCTCGCCCTTATTACCAGCGCCTTTTGCTGGTGCGTGGGGACGCCAGTCAGCGTAGACGAACTCGCCTTCCTCGGTGCCGCAGTAGAAATGGCTCGTGAGGGCTGGTACGCCGCCTCCTCCTCCATCGCCACCTCCAGATTCATCACGGGTCTTCTCAAGCCACAGTGTCTGAAGGGTTAGCTCACCAGGACTGTCAAGCTTGGTCAACGAGATAGAGTAGATGGGAACGAAGTGCACGTCGGGCGCGGCGGATCCGTCCTTGCTTGCTGCAGTGCCAGCCTTGTCGACCTTGGCACGAGTCATCCCTCGATACTTCGGGTCTTTGAAGCGCAGGTCCCAGAACGAAACTTGCCCGTCAGCCGCGATCGTGACGAACTGGTTGACAGCCCCCGCGTCCGCACCGGTGGAAGCCACAACGTGGCCTCGGCTGTTGACTTCGACGCCTGCTGGTAGCCACTGCAGATCTGCTACAGGCCGTCGATGACTCACGTCGATATACGACACGTACAGGGGCTTCACCGGGGGCACTTGCTTGTGAGAATCATCGTCTCCACGCCCACCCTTTGAAGAAGAGGAGGCATTTGAGCCACCTGCTGCTCCGCTGCCAGCCCCACCAGATCCAGACGAAGTTTTCGTTGTTTTCATCTTGGAGAGCAGGTGCTCCGCCTTGGAAAAGTCCCAGACGATCACCTGTCCGTTGTACAGTCCGGCAGCTACGAGGTGTGGAGCTGCGGGGTTGAAGCGCATTGAGAGTACGTCCTGCGGTGACTCGAGCATGATCTGAGGGTGGATGAGGTCCACGAAGTTCCAGATGAGGATGAACGAGCTGTCCACGGTGTCCAGCAGGTCGAGACGTCGAGCGAACGAAGCGTTGGCTGCAGCAGCCACAGCGACCACGCCGTGACGCCGTGGGTGCCAGTCGATCGCAGGTAAAGTCTTGTTCTTGCTGTACACGAGGTCCGTGAAGCTGCGCATCTCACGCATCGCGTTCTCATTGTTCTTGTTGCCCAGCGACGCGTCCTCCTCTTCCAGCAGATGAGCGAATGGGTCCAAGAACACATCCAGCGTCTCGTTTTGCTGCAGCGCGCGCTCCACGCGAGGCAGCACGCGATCCAGGAACGCCTGAATCTTGTCACTGTCCATTTCGGCTCGACGCTGGGCCGGTTCCATCACAATCGGCTCGTACTGGAGCGCGCTGTTCACAGATCGGAACCAACTCGTCTGTGTGGTGCCGTCCACCAACGCCGGCGTGCCTTGCAGCCCCACGTCCTGCTCAAGCCTAGTCAGCTCGTAATTCGGATCTTTATGCTGCCTCCACTCCACGAAACCTGCAACAACTCGCAGCAAAGTGAGCAGAAGAATTCCACTCGTACTAAATCTTAGCAGCAACTTACACTGATCCGCGTCACGGTCACTAAACGTGTAGTCCGCATTGAGTTCATCCGACATCTTAGTCACCGACATCGTGATCTACAGCAAGCAGCACAATATCACCATTAGCACCCTTAAGACGAACGACCTGAAGCCTGTCGTTGCTTACCAGTGGCCGAGAAGGCTTGATACTCAACGCTTCAACGTCGTCATGCGTCTCACGCGCTGTGGCCGAGCTCCAAGGCCTCGAAAGCACGGGTTTGTCCTCGTACACGATCTTGGACATGTCGTTGGCGTCGGCCGCAGCGCTGGCCTCCTTCTCCTGCGCCACCAGGGCGTCCAGCCGATCTTGCTCGCGACGCTTGATGAGCTCCATCTGCGACTCGAACGCTCGGCGCGTGAGGCACAGCAGCCAGTTCTCCCCGTACGTCTCGTTCGGGTCGGCCACGATGAGGATGTCGTCGCCCGCGGGCACCTTGGCGATGTCGGCGCGGAACTCGTGGAACGGACACATGAAGCCCACTTGGGCGATCTGGTCCAGCACCTCCTGGCGCGTGAACACCTTGAACTCGACGGTCTCGCGCAGCCCGCTGCCGGTCTTGAGCCCGAGCGTCTCCATCTCGCGCATCGAGATCATCATGGGCCGAGTGCCCTCCGGGGCCGGCTCCGCTTCCTTGGCGCCCATGGAATCCTACGAGCCAAGCACGATAATGGAAAAATGGCCCCAGAGGCCACCCTGTGGCACTTGGATACCGACCCTTCACCTTCAACTTGTCCCGAGGACATCTATTCATTTCATCTACCTAGCAAACTCACGTAGTATTGTTCATCAGAAGTTCTCGAGCCAGTCGAGGTCTCCGCTGTCCCGCGCTACCGGTTCCAGCATGGGCATCTCGGCCGTGGTGGAGGCCGCGAGCTGTTCCTCCATGAGCTTGGTCAACGCCTCGGCGTGTTCCTGGTCCTGGGTTTTCGAGGCCAGCACGATCCAGTCCACGCCGTCGAACCACGGGTGCGCGCGGATGACGGAGCCGCCCTTGACGATGTCCACGAGGCCCTGGCCGCCCAGTCGGTCGTCCGGGAACGGGTCGAGCAGTTGCTGGACCAAGTCGCAGGCTTCGGGCGACAGGTCGTCGCGCGTGAACTTGAGCGCGCCCTTGTTGTGTCGAGAGATCTTGGAGTACACGGCCATGGTCACGTCCTTCTCGTTCGTGAGTCGCGACGTCGGGTTGGCCTCGGAGCCGAAGCTCTTGTCGGCCGTGTTGGCCCCGGACGGGTCTTCATCGTTGCTGCCGATCGCGAAAGGCGTGCGGCCGCACAGCATCTCGTAGATGAGGATGCCCAGCGACCAGATATCGGCGCTGCACGTGTGGCCACGGGCCGAGACCATCTCCGGAGCCATGTACTCCGGTGTCCCGCAGATCGTGTACGTCCGTGTCTCGTCCGGCAGCCGCTTCATGTGACGGAAGTCGTGCAGCTGCAGATATCCGCGCGTGTCCACCATGACGTTCTCGCTGCTGAGGTTGCGGTACGCGTAGCCGGCCTGGTGAATGTACTCGAGCATGAGCAGCGCCTGCGCTGCAAACCCGCGCACTGTCAGTTCATTGGCGAATCTCCCGCTGGGCTCGTCGGCCAGCATCGCGGCCAGGTCCGTGACCATGACGGTGTCATACGACAGATACAGCGCGCGGTCGTCTCGCCACGACGCCACCATCTCCGGCACCAGGGGCGTGTCCAGACGAATCGTCTTGTGGGTTGTCACGTAGCGCGCTGCTTCATCGCCTCGCCGGTCCGCCGCCACTTGCTGTAAGGAGAAGACATTGACAGTGAAGAACCGCTTCGTGTCACTCACGCCCTGGTACAGCGCCAAGAAGCCGAAGTCCGTGGGCTGCAGCACGTGCCGGAAGCGCATGTCCTGAGGCCGCAACGGCCCCATGGCCATCGAGTTGCGTCTTGAACCGTGCGCGGCGGGGCTGTAGATGAGGTTCTTCACTGCAGTCTCGAAATTGTGCCGTGCTTCACGCTGGAGACGATCAGCCTCGATCATGTCCTGCAACGAGCCCAACACTTCCTCGAACTCGCGCCGACCCACCTGAAGCAGCTTCGTACGTCCCACCGAGATGACGTTGGCTGCTCGCGGTGCGTCATTCAACAGCGCGCGCTCGCCGAAGTACTGGTTCTTCTTGAGTCTCAACACCTCGCGCGACGTCCGCTTCTTGCCGGGGCCAGCGACAGGGTCGTCCTCCCAGATCGTACAGATCACTGCTCCCTCCTGGATCACGTAGAACGTGTCGCCTACGTCTCCCTGGTTAATGATGTAGTCTCCATCGTGGTATACAACCTCTGTGAGGTTGTTGGCCAGGCGCTCGAGCTGCGCCTTCGTCAACGTCTTGAGCACGTCGACCTTCTTCAGTGTCTGGACCAGCACCGACGTCGGAGCCTTAATAAATACGCGCCGGAATGCGCGGCAGTCGATGGCCCACAGCACACCAGCCGACAGCGCCTTCACTGAGGACGACCGCGGACTGTTGTGCATCAGTGCAAGCTCGCCGAACGACGCTGGCTGCAAGTCCGTGTCTTGTCCAGGGGTAATGGGAGCTTGAGTGTACGTGTGCACGATGCTTTCGGGGCCTCCATCAGCGCCACGCACACTCACCTGATAGTCGCCGCTCTCGACGATATAGAACTTGTCGCCAGGGTCTCCCTGTCGAATGACCATATCGCCTTCGCGAACGGTGATACGCTCCATGACGGCGAAGATGTCGTCCTTCTGGGCCTGAGTGAGTTGCCTGAACAGCCAATTGTTCTTCGTGAGCGCTTCAAGCAGGCGCAGCTCGGTCGACGTCTTGGGGATCGCGTGGTCGCTCACTCGGTACGCCAAGTCTTCCTCCTTGACAAGCTGAGCCATGTCCTTGCGCATCTGGGCGCGACGCTTCTCCTTGGACATTCCGCGACGCACAGGACGAAGCTGCTGCGTGAGGTCTTTCTCGCTTGTCTGGCGGGGCAAACGCCTGGCCACCGAGTTGGACCTGGGCGAGCCTCCGATAGAAGCACCATTCGCTGTGACGGCACCCTCGCTGAAGTTAAAGTACACGCAAATGACTGTGATGTCATCCGTGCGCAGCTCGTACGTGAGCCAGAGGCGGTAAGACTCCGCTACCACTTTGTGGCAAGCTTCGAGCGGGTCTTCGTACTGCGCCACCATGTCGACGACGGCTTGACTGGTGAGGAACTCGAAGACGCCATCGCTGGCAATCACCACAAACTTGTCGTCCTCCGTGAGTTGCAGCGAGGTGATCTCCGGAACGCCTATCACGCCTAATGTTTCTGCGATCTCGTCTCCAAGACTACGCGTGAAGGCTGTACCGGGGAAAGCGCCGTAAGGGGACCAAATACGCGGCGGATCGCCGTCTTCGTCCACCTGATCGTTCAGATTCGCCGCCCAGTTCTAGCAACACGTACATGCAGGAGTGAGATCCTATTCCTTGGTTCAAAGCAGGTATACACTACACACAACTCACACCGTGGACAGGAGCGATACCCTCCAGCTGATCCATAGTCAGCACTCTAGCTCCAGATCGCTTTACTCGCTCGCGCTCATCCTGTTGCAACGAACAACGTCAGTTTTCAATGTCTTCTCCACCTTAAACACAACCGGTTTGTACATACCGAGCGATAGGGTGTTTGGTCGACGGAGAGCGGTTGTGCGACGAGTTTGCCCTCGCTCATGGTGGCGATAACAGCTCGAGAGTCACCGACGTTCGCGACGTGGATGGTTTCGCCGTCGAGGAACATGCAGATGGCCGTAGTGCCGCTCAAACTGTCGTCGATACGCGACGCATGCAGACGCGCGTTGGTCTCCTCGAACGACTTGGAGTAGGCCTCCAAGAAGGAGCAGTTCTTGCGGTCCAGGATGCGAACCAGTCGCTCGGGACACTCCTTCCGGACGAATGACGCGCATAGATCTCCCGTTGTGCCGTGGCCGTCGAAGACTCCGAAGTACATTTTCGAGGCGTCGCCCATGAACGCTGGTAGGATAGTGCAGCTGTCCTGGTTGGGCTTATCAAGGGCTAACAAACACAAATAATGGTTAGAATCGGTAGTAACAATACTGCAGGGTGAGTTAGTCTGACTTACCATCGGGGTAGTAGCCTCGCTGCGAGACGAAGGCGTACTGGGTGTTGAGTTTGGGCGTGACCTTGGTCTTCATGGTTTTGGGCGAACACACGATGCGGGAGTTGATCTGCTCCTTGGTCAGCGGAGAGCGGACGGCCTTGTTGGCCGCAGCGCCGCCACTTCCAGGGGACGGCACAATCTTGGACTCGCCATCCGGCCGCTGCATGAACGAGGCCCCGCAGCCCATTGCCACCGACTTGCTCGACGAGGGCTCGTATACGACCGCGCCAGTTTCTTCACTGTGAGCTCCAGGCCCGCGCGCGCAGGTCCCCCGCAATTCAAAATAGCCTCCGTCAGTGCTCAGTCGTCCGCGGCCACCTAACGCCTGGAAGGGCCCCCATTTTTAGCTCGTCGCTATCTGCATCGCATGGGCAGTCAGAGCGAGGGGAGGAATGTCACGGTAAGAAACGGCAATAGTCAAGCTACTGACGTTCACCTTTGCCTCGAATTATTTTCAGGCTTCCAGATGCGCCGCTTCTTACCTTCCTTCACCTTAATCGTCCAAAGTTCGGTGGCAACGCCCCCCACCCAGCCTTACCTGCCTCAGTCTTCTCCGTCACCGCTATGAATGTTTTTAGTCTGTCAACACACCGCCAATGCTCGCAATCAACCGTCCCGTGGCCGTCTTGATGTCGCCAAAATGCCCTCTCAGCCCGCAAAACCTGTAGTTCCAACGCGCACCTCCCCTCCCCTCACAGGCATCCAGCCCACACGTGCGTCTAGTCTAAAATGCTATATTTTCCAGCGGTACCGAAGGTGCTTACCCCATAATTGGCGTGTATGTGTATCATACGCCGTCCTGTTTTGCCTGCTCTTCGTCCTCCTGGAGGCGGCGCACCCTTCCGCCGCCGAGTTCCCTCTCGGGAGGGGGCAGCAGCTGCAGCTGCTCGTCCCTGCCTAATAACACCGTGTCTTCCCGGATCTCGGCCGACGCGCCCTTCCTCATCTTGATGTGCGCGTTGGGTGAGTAGACCTCCTCGTTGTTGAACCACTTGCAGCTCACGTACTGCACCTTGCAGCGGTTGTAGTGGATCATCTTGCCCACGGTCTTGTCCTCGCCGTAGTCGAGGCCGTCCAGCTCGACAAATATCGGCTTCTCTAGCATGCACTTGAGCAGCGCGCTGCCCACAAAGTACGAGCCGCCCGTGGCGAACACGTACGAGTTGGTGTTGGTGGCGTCCCCGATGTTGACGTGCATGTCCCCGGCGTAGCACGAATCCAGGTCCGTGCACTTCTTGAGGCACTGGTAGTAGTGCGGCCAGTAGATGACGGCCTCGTCGTCCTGCTTGAGCAGGTGGTTGCGCGGGTCCGCGGCGTGCACGTGGCTCATGATGCTCACCGTCTTGTTGTGCAGGTTCATGTAGCTGTCCACGCCCGCGTGGCGCACCACGCGCAGCGTGTCCTCGAGCGCGGCCGGTACGGCCACGTCGTCGTGCGCGAACAGGATGGTGTGCGGGCTGGCCATGAAGCCCACGAAGTCCCAGTTGGTCTTCTTGCACACGAACACGACGCGCTGCGTGTGCT
>JAIKVE010001406.1:0-11906 GCA_024679115.1 Phytophthora pistaciae
ATCTGCCAAAACTCGGTTGGGTATGAGACTTCCCATGTTGCTGGCGGGCAAACATGAGCGCCTCAGGGTCGCGGCCCCGAAAGGCAAATTATAGCACTAGGGTATGGTTTCTTAGTGATAAAATTATAATAGCCAAAAAAGGTCACTAGTACTATAGTGCTAATAGCACTACTTAAAAGTACTACTTTCGAACTTCAACGCACGTTAGATCTTCAAAGGGACCCAAATTTGGTGGTTCCCACTCTACTTCACGCTCTATTGCTCATTTCTCGGCTTGCAGGTAAGACGCCAGACCGATCAAGTGCACAAACAGCAAGTGTCATTTGGGGACATAACTGATACTTCACCGTGCAGCGGGTGCGGCAGCGCTGTGCATCATTTGTGCACCAATAAACTCTGCACACCAAGCCAGACCGTCTGTTGACCTCTCGAAAAGGTACGGCTTTCGTTTGTGGTATATTCGCATCGTTTTCATTTTGCTAATACTACTCTGCATACAGGTTCTGCTGCCGCTCGTGCATGGGTTTGATCTTCGAATTGATTTGACTGAAGTTGCAAAAATGCAATATCTAGCCGAAGCTGACAGTACGGGTACGCGGCGTAAAGCGATGTGCTCGAGTGTGGGTGTCGAGCCGTTCGGGGAAATATTGATATGTGCCGCTAGTTTGCTGAAGTTGAGTATCCATCCATTGCAACACTTGTACGCGTCTGCATGGGACGGGGTTGCTCTACTGCGTTTCAAGATCGCGTGTTCTCCACAGGTTTATTCGCGATGAATCTATTACGGACCAGGACTAACAATGAGCGTGTACAAAGGGAACTGATGCTGTGCCACAATCGTCTCGAACTGGAGGCATGAGCTCGGATTATGGCGGTAATAGTAAAATAATAGTAGTATTTGCTGTGCTAACTACTAATACTGAATGCTTACTACAAATAGTAGTACTAGTAGTATCGATTCTAATTTGCGTATTAGTAGTATCATTACTAGCCAAAATGCTTACTACTATAATACCGGTATCTGATCGAGCAAAGTATATCTTCCGTCAGTTGCAGTTGTGACACTTCCGGAGTTGCCAAGCGCCGCTCGCACCACCCGCCGCTGCCGCCGCCCCTCAACTCGAGGCCTCCCGTGCTTCCGATCCAACTCAGGTCCATGGCCGACAAGGAGCAGCACCCCGCGGGCTACGGGGCCATCCCGAGTCATGTGCGCCTGGGCATTGGCGCCAGCACGCCGCCGCTGAGCCCGCTCATGCGGCATGTGGACAAGAACACGAACGCGCTCAAGGGCTGGGAGTTCCCCGGCTGGGGTGACAACCTCACCGCCGTGGCGAGTGAGAGCGAGCTCAACGAGATCCGGGCGCACCAGTCCATGGACCACCCCAAGCTGTCCGAGTGGCTGGCCACCTCCATCTGCGGCAACGACATCCTGTCCAGCTGCCTGTACGTGTCGGGCCTCGTGGCCTCCAAGGCAGGCAAGCTGGCGCCCGTGGCTCTTGCCATCGTGGCCGGCATCTTGTACCTGTACCGGTTCATCTACGGCGAGGTGCTGAACGCCGTGCCGCTAAACGGAGGCTCGTACAACGTCCTGCTCAACACCACGTCCAAGCGCGTGGCCGCCATGGCGGCGTCGCTCGCGATCTTGTCGTACATTGCGACGGGTGTTGTCTCCGGCACGTCGGCGTGCAACTACTTGGCGTCGCACGTGCCATCGCTCGAGATCGTGCCGGCTACGGTCGGACTGCTCTTCATCTTTGCGCTGCTGAGTCTCATCGGCATCACGGAGAGCGCTGTGGTGGCGCTAGTGATCTTTATCACCCACGCTACCACGCTCGCAGTGCTTTGCGTGCTGTCTGCCGTTTACGTCTGGAACGATGGCTTCGAGACCCTCCACGCGAACTTCAGCACGGATTTCCCGGACATCAACTTGGCAGGAGACATCATGTCGGGCAACTTCCTGACGGCCATCTTCTTCGGCACGTCGACTGCCATGCTCGGAATCTCCGGCTTCGAGACGTCGTCGCAGTTTGTGGAGGAGCAGGCGGACGGTGTCTTCCCCAAGACGCTGCGGGTAAGTCGATCGCATTCATTGCACGGATCTTGTAAACGTATCGGTGACTGACATCTGCGGTGTCTGCTGAATGTAGAATATGTGGTGGGGTGTTGCCATCTTCAACCCGATGATCTCTTTGCTGTCGCTCGGTGTGCTACCTCTTGATGGTCCCGGAGGAATTGTGGACAAGAAGAACACGGTGTTGGCGGAAATGGGACTGAAGGTCGCTGGCGAGAACATGCAGCTGATCGTGGCACTGGATGCGTTCATCGTGCTCTCCGGCGCCGTTCTGACCGCGTATGTGGGAGTTGTTGGTCTCGTGCGTCGTCTTGCGAGCGACCGTGTGGTGCCGGAGTTCCTGCTTCACGTGAACAAGGCTCGCGGAACGAACCACTTCATCATCATCGGCTACTTCCTGGTGGCAACCAGTCTGGTGCTGATCCTGCACGGAGACACGGAGACACTGTCGGGTGTGTACACGTACGCCTTCCTGGGACTCATGACGCTGTTCGGAATGGGTTGCATGCTGCTCAAGTTCAAGCGCGCTGAGATCCCGCGCTCAGTGATCGTGCCCTGGTGGAGCTGCGTCTTGGGCGTGTCGATGGTGGTCACGACTTTCATGGGAAACCTGCTCGGCGACCCAACGATTCTCACGTACTTCTCGCTCTACTTCATCGCGGTGCTGTCGCTGGTGTACATCATGTTCGAGCGAACGTTCCTGCTGCGGATGTGCCTGTACTGCATGCGGCAGCTCTGTCCGTCTCAGCGCAGCATCGACGAGGACGAAACCCACTCGCTCCGCACGGGCGCCCGCGGCGGCCAGACCATCGCACGCTTCATCCGCGAGATCAACGAGCCGGCCGTATTCTTCTTCTGCAAGACGCCGAACCTGAACATCATCAACAAGGCCATCCTGTACGTGCGCACCAACGAGCAGACGCACACGCTGTACATCGTGCACTGCCACCCGCACGGCACGCCCGTGCCCGAGGGCTTCAAGGAGACGGTGTCCATGTTCGACCACGTGTACCTCAAGATCAAGCTCAACTTCCTCAGCGTCGAGGGTCCGTTCGGGCCCGCTATGGTCGAGTGGGTCTCGCGCAAGTACAGCCAGCCCAAGAACCTCATGTTTATCAAGCAGCCCAACCATGATTTCGCCCACACCATCGCGTCACTCGGCGGCGTGCGGGTGATCACCGGGTAAGTGTAGATAGGCAGGTGGTCGAAGAACGACTTCAACTTTGAATTGCTGCTCTACAAAATACACGTTAGATGGGATTCATGAGTCCGCCGCAACATCACCAAAACGGCCACAACATGACGCATGCGCTACGCGCGCTGCAGTTAAGCGGCTAACCGTTCAAGTCCAATTCGCATGCGTTCGTCGCGACTAACGCGCGGCTCCTCGCTCTCTCTACTGTATCGTTCCGCTGGTACTCTCTGCTACTACCACATGAGATCCGTCAAGGTGTATATCGGCACCTAATGCTCGGCACCGCTTCAGTGGCGAGGGGACACGAGCCAATGCGCCAGGGGTACATGGTCATACTGATCTCTCTGTTTGTAAGTTATGCTGCGATAGATAAGAACTGTACACTGCTTTGCAAGCGCCGCCTTCGATGCCGGCGGGCTTGACTGGATGAAGGCCTAACAGAGCGCATTGGAGCGCGACTCTACTCGGGGATCGTCGCAAGTCTCGGCAAGCACTTGGGCTTCCGAGTCTGCTGCTGCACAGAGAAGCGCGCTTCCGCCTCCTCAAGCTTCTTGACGCGCTTGGCGGCCGACGACAAGTGCACCTTGCGGGAGCGCGGTCTTCCCTCGGCGCGGTGCGGGCGACCGCCCCCCGAAAAGCTGCCGCGCGCGAAGTTCAGCAGCTCGTTGCGGGCAAGTCCAGGGTCGGAATGACGCGACGTGGACGTGCTCGGCGCTTGCTTATACGCGGAACGCTCCCAGTCGGAGTTTGATGGCGGGGTGTCGTTCCACGAATGTGTGCGAGTGCGCCGCTCCTTCGAGTACGACAACAAGTTCGGCATCGTGCTGCGAGCTTCCGGCTGCTGGTTGTTCTCCTCCTGCTCTGGTGTAGTAGTGCCCTCAGTCGTCGCTGACGTCGTGGTCGTCGTCGCTGCGGCGGGGGCCTCATCCTGAGGCTGAGTTGAATCAGTCGCCCGCTGCTCGCTGCTCCCGCTAATCCACTCCTCCGAGCAGCTCCGTACGGTCTCGTCGCGGTAGTCCGAGTAGCTGCTCAGGCGGTCGGTGCGGCTCACCATTGACGAAGAACGGTGCGCCAGCCCGCCGCCCAAGAGCATGCGCTTCTCGTCCACCGAGGACTTGCTGCTGCGGTCGGCGCCCGCCTCGCTCATGTCGACGTTCAGGTACGTGTAGCGCATGTCGTTGACCATGAGGAACTTGTCCATGAGCGGGCGCGTCTGGCACGTCATGCTCTCTCGACACGTGCGCGCATGCTTGGCGACGGCGTCCAGGAAGGCGTTGAGCCCGATGCGGCGCGCCTCGAGCGTCTTCTCGCGCAGGTTGCCGAAGAGGCGGCGGTGGGGGAAGAGAACGAAGCACGTGCGCTTGGACATGATGGCGCAGTGCGCGCACATGTCGCCGCGCTTGATGGCGCCCTCGAGCGCGATCTTAAAGTTGCGGAACTCCGAGTAGCGCCGGTAGACCGTCCAGTTGAGGCCCGGCGAGCGCTCGTCCGACACGCGCACGAGGTACTGCGTGTATGTGTGCGCGCCCGACGCCGAGGGCTTGGAGACGTGCGCGATGGAGGTGTGCAGCACGCTCGGCGGCGTCGCGGCAAGGACGCTCTGCATGACCATGGCCGCCGCTGCTACTGCTGGTGGTGGTGGTGACGCTTCAGCCTATCTTGGCCGCGCTGGAAATAAGGGACTGAGCGAGGCAGAGACGCCGAGCAAGGACAACTTGAACTTGGCGGTGCTGCGCGAGCGCTTGAGAGCGGACTTGACTTCCAGCCGCGGCGTTCCACGTCGGCGGCGATATTGAAAATGCCTCCAGGTGTCTGGGCCAGTTTTTGGCCACCCCTGGTCCCGGCCATATGTCTAAAGAAGACGGTTCACTCAAGAAATTTCTTTAGTAGTTTCCGTGGAAATGAATACCCGACTATAACGTTGGCATTGAATATTTCATTTCGGGGGCTTTATGCACAGTGCACAACGGTCGTTAGTTCTGACATCTGATAGACTAGATTCTGGTGTTGTGTATGCGACTCCATAGTTTCGGGTTCACAGCGTGTCCATCTCCCAACAGGTTCAACCTACGAATACCGCGAGACGTTTTGTGTATTTTTAGCGAGACGATCTCGCCGAGATCTTTTGCCAGCGGACCACCAAGTTGGTCGAGCTCCTGTTGCAATGGCGCCGGCGACGCGCTGTGCTGGTTCATATGAAGGCGGACGTTGGCACCGCTTTACCTGCGCAGACGTCTCCAGGCCACACGTCTGCCGCAAAGCCTCGATGCACAGTCACGAAACCCTCCCAGGGAGGGTTTCGTGACTGTGAGGGAGGCTCCCTGGTCTGCGTGAGTGCAGTTTTGCGCTTCATGCTCGCACGAATGAACAACACCAAAACTGGATGCCGTGCATAGCTTCCTCCCGGCCTTGCCAGCGCCGGGAAAATCGCTTTCGCGGACGCCACGCCGATGGCGCCTCCACCATGGGCGGTCCTCCTGTTTATACTGCTGCTAGGTCGCGGGGATAGCCTATTTGTTAGCTCCGCGGCGGCCACCGCTCGCTTCTCTGCGGCAAACATATTCGGAGCACCCGATGGGGGCGCGACGCTCGCTGTTTATCGCCTGCAGATTGCAGCGCAATGCTAGCGAGCGGACGTGGCAGCCCACCTTCGTGTGAAAGTGCACATCGCGCATGAAAGCGAGGTTCAACTTGATTCTCAGCATCAATTCAGCGAACGGCAACACGCTTGTTGCCCACGCATGGGCCACGCTTCAGGTTATCGGCTCGGACTGAGATCCGATGCCGCGGATCTCATAGGCGTCTGTGCTCACAGTGTCCGTGCTCATGGCGCGCCATGCGTTCGAACACCAGGCTCGAAATAGAGTGCATTCGCCAGCAGCTTGGTGGACATACCGTTTTGCACTCTTTCCCTATCCGCGCGGTCTCAATTCAGCTTCACACCACGCAGCACTGCGCTGCTGGCGCTTGTCTAAGCGAGGCACTGGTGGTGGGGAAGGCTTGTGTCGAGGAATATCTGCTGGGCATACTAAAGAGCGTCGGTATCGCAAGTAGACGCTTCGAGTTGCTCTCACGCTGGCACGTCGGAGACTACCAGCGTCTTGGATCCAGCAAGTACTTTGTCTTAGAGCTACTTGACCTCACAAGTGAGTGCAATAAGCACTTGAATTCGCTGCACGAAATGGCAGCCGACGATCTCAGAGAAGACCAACCACCAGGTGCACCTTAGCTCACGAAACCTGTAGTCAGCATTTACACTTTGCACTTACCATACACACGTGGCAATCGAGCTGCGGCGTAACACAGGCTGCTCCAACTTCAAGGACAGAGAGAGAGGGAGTAAAAGGCTAAGGTCATTAGGTCTACAACAACGTGTATGAGCTCAATTTATCACCGTCGTGTTCGTGAGTTTTTGCAAGAACTTTGGAGGCACAATCCAGCTACAACTCTTCGCCGCAAGCTTCCATACCATCTCATTTCTCCGTCGTCGCGGTGGGAGCCGCTTCGGCCTCAGCAGCGGAGGCATCTGGAATGATTTCCTCCAAGCGCTCCAAGGCAGTCGCCTGCACCGCGTACAGTCTTTTCTCGTCTTCAACTGCTTCCTGAAACTCTCCAACGATTTTCATCAGCAGGTCCTTCTTGATGTTCACAGTGGCAAACACCTGCGCGGCATCATATCCTGCATCGCGGCACGAGATGTACGCGGCTGCGTACGCTACCATGAACGGGGGGTACAAGAGGATGATGTCGGTGCGGTAGGAGTATTGCACGAGTTGCCTGTTGGGCCATCGTAATCACGTATCATACGTCGGAATTAGCTCAGCAGAGCGCCTTAAAGCAGCGCGGAAGCATTGAATACCTTACCATGCAAGCTGAAGACACTCCTCGTGGATGTCAAATTCATCCAGAAACCTACAGACCAGCAAGCGTCATGAGTGTCAACGGGGAAATGAGATTCCCCAGTACACGAGGCTTACGTACTGGAGAAGCGACGGGAACGGGTGGTGCAGGATCAAATCAAATTGCAGCGCCTCGATCACGTAGAACTCGCACTCAAGGATATCCTTGTCCTGGAAAGTGTACATGGACTCGTCCTCATCGACACTAGCTAATCAAGTCGCAAACGAACACAATGAGCAAGTGAGTATCCTCCTGCGTTGGTTTTGCTGGTAGAAACGACGAAGACGTACTCGTAGTGTAATGATGAAGAACGGAGGCTACCGTCGTGAGCGACAGTTGACTTTCTTCCACCTTGGAAGCGAGGAAGAACACCGTCCCGACAACCAAGTGTGGATCAAAGTTCACAAAGCTTTGCCTACAGCAACAACACAATCCACTTGTCAGACGACGACAACTTCCTCTACGTCCAATAGCATAGTGCTAAGCTCACGTCTGGTAGAAGCGCCGATAGAAGATGATTGCCGTATAAATAATGATCTGGCGGACCCGCAGGCGCGGCCCAATCTCCTCCAGCACTGCGTCAAACACCGGAATGTCAGCTCTGCTCTAACCATCACCTCCACAAGCTCAATCTAGTTCAGATAGGTTTTTCCTTAGCGACTACTTACACGAAATGTTGGCAAGGTGGATGCTGTCGATCTCGTCGTCGGTCAGGTGCTTGCGGTCCAGCAGGTTCCTCTTGCGCAGGTCGGACTTGGTCACGTCCTTCATCCAGTAGAGACTTAGGTCATGTGGTACATACAAACGTCAGCTTCACGGTCGCCGGCGTCTCGTAGGTGCATAGAGCCACGTACTAGTGCGTCGAGTGCCAGAAGTTCATGCCCATGGTGGCGCAAGTGCTTCCGCGGGCTCCAGTATGGGAAATTGCGTATTGAATGCAGCTGTGCGCTAACTGGTTGAAACTGCGATAGCTTACACCAATTGAAAAGGCATTTGATGGTGACAGGACCGGAGCATTTATCTACTCGCCAATTGGCACAAAACGGACAGGAAACTCAGTTCAACATGCGAGCCATTCCCGGATCGGCGGCGTGGAAGACAAGCGACTCGGGAGAAGAAACCCCATTGCGCTGGAAATGGTCGCGCCTCTTCACTCTTTGCTGTTACTACTAGCTCTTCTGGCTGCGCTGGTGCAGGCCGACAAGCCCCCGCTGAGCTACAGATACGCAGACACGCTGCGCGATGCGCTGGAGAGGGACCCGCGCCCCATCGTCCACTACGAAGACAACGTCTGGGACGCCACCCGGGACGACCCCGCTGGGTTCCTGCACGGCTTCGCTCAAGACGAGGCGACTGAGGATCTGGGCGGCGCTGTGCTGACTGCGACGCCGCCGCTGCTGAGGGACGGCGAGGATCTGGTGATCTCCTGGAGCGGCGTGAAGCGTCCGCACCAGACGGACTTCTTGGGTCTCAGCTGCGGCCCCAAGGCCCATGACAAGGACTTCCTCGTGAAGGTCGGCATCACGGAGGCCAATGGACCTGGAGCGGACGGCCCCACGCTGCCCAACTCCATCCGCTTCTCGGCGCTCTACATGATGCGCTGCAACTACACCGTCGAGTACTTCAACTTCCAGCCCAAAGGCAACGTCTTCGCCCCCCTTGCCAAGCTGGAAGTCGGTATGGTGGAGGCCTTCACTGCCCCCAAGCACGGCCATATTGCCTTGACGGAACATGTCGACGAGATGTCGGTGATGTTCAACTCGGCGTCCCGCGAGACGCCCATGGTCAAGTACGGTCTCGAGCCCGATGCTTTGGATCAGCATGCTGAGGGCAAGTTCAAGACGTACACGGCCGCTCACCTGTGCAACCGACCCGCGAATCTTACGAGCCAGCAATGGTTCCGAGACCCAGGCAACATGCACACCGTCATCTTGAAGGGACTGAAGCCCGGAACGCGCTACTATTACAGATTTGGTAGTGAGAAGGACGGTTGGAGCTCGGTACACTCCTTCATGAGTCGGCCAGATGCTTCAGTGAAGAGTGCCAAGTTCATTGCGTACGCCGATATGGGCGTCGATCCTGCTCCTGCGGCGACATCGACGGCTGTGCGTTCGTATCAAGACGTAATGGATGGCTACGTCAGCTTCCTGTTGCACTTCGGAGACATCAGCTATGCCCGTGGCCACGCACACATGTGGGACGAGTTCTTCCACCTCATCGAGCCCTACGCGACCAGAGTCCCTTACATGGTTAGCATCGGCAATCACGAGTATGACTACACGACTGGAGGAGCCAACGACCCCAGCGGAGCTACAGGCAAGGATGGCCGAATGGACTTCCACCCAGAGTGGGCCAACTATGGTGAGGACTCGTCCGGAGAATGCTCCGTGCCGATGTACTACCGCTGGGATGCCCCAGCTAACGGCAACGGTATCTACTGGTACTCGTTCGACTACGGTGGTGTCCACGTTATCCAGATTTCATCGGAGCACGACTGGCGCCGTGGGTCGAAGCAATACAAGTGGCTGGAGAACGACCTGAAGAGTGTGGACCGGAAGAAGACGCCGTGGGTCGTGCTAACGTCGCACCGGATGATGTACACGACGCAGTTGGGTGAAGAAGCCGACTACAAGGTATCCCAGCATTTCCGTGAGGAAGTAGAAGACTTGCTGTGGGAGCACAAGGTGAACCTGATGCTTGTAGGCCACCAACACTCTTACGAGCGCAGTTGCGCAGTCCGCAACGGCAAGTGCACCCAGGACGGCCAGGGACCCGTCCATATTGTGATTGGTTCCGCAGGCGCTGGGTTGGAGAAGTCAGGCTTCTCGAGCAAACTGGGCGAGTGGAGCGTGAGCCATCTGAGCGACTGGGGCTACTTGCGCATTGAATCGACCGAACAGTCGATGAGCGTGCAGTTCATCCTGAATCGCAACGGCGTCGTCTACGACGAGGTCACTCTCACTCCGTGGAATTAAGTGCACATTGCGCCACTCGACGGCGTGGCTATCGCGTGTATGCATGGCGAAACTACATGTATTCATATCCTAACAAGCTGCTACTACATGTTCTCATTGAAGTAGGAGGGAGCTGCAACACCATGCAGCAGATTGAGCCGTCACACAACAACAAAATGATCAAGTACTAAGTTGAAATTACGGTCTTTGCGCCCGTCAGTCAGCTAGCCTACCTGTTCGCTGCCGTCTACAAGTCTCGGTCTACGACTTCATCATCGTCGTCCTCGGTTGCCTCGGAAAACTTCGAGTTGTCCTCGTCATCCTCGTCTAAGATCTTGGCGAACTTGGCATCCTGGTCCTCGTCATCCTCGTCGTCATCCTTGAGAAGATCCTCGAGGTCGGGCACCTTGACGCCGTCAATGTTGTCCTGGTCCTTCTGCGACATATCGCTCAGAAGCTTGCCGCTGTAAATATCGTCCGTGAACTGCTTGGTCAGCTCCATGTACTCGTCGAAGTCCGTGGGCTGGTTCTTCACCCAGACGCAGAAGCACGCGAAAGCAACAAGTCCAACGATACGGTAAATACGCTCCGACGGGTCCGTGGAGCGCAGCGAGTAGAGCGGCACGAACGAGTCGGCGACCGACAGGTTGTCGTCGAAGATGTTGGGCAGCAGCCAGTACTCGTAACCGACCATCCAGAGCATGAAGAAGATGAAGAGGCGCACCACCACGAAGATGGCGATGAAGATGAGGAAGGTGACGGACATGTACCACAGCGCGACCTTGGCCCACTGCGGCCAGATGGGGAAGCACGTAATGGTGAGGAAGCCGATGATCAGCAGCGCCGTCATGATGTTGCGGAGGGTCTTGGATCCCTCGTACATCCACGTGTAGTAGCCCTCCGGGGAGAAGTCCTGCTTGGGGGTGGGCTTCAGCAGCTTCTTGTTCTTGGCGTCGCGCTCCGAGCGGTGGATGTAATCGTTCTGCACCAGCGCGCGACCGACCGAGTAGACGTCCTCCTTGGTCTTGATCTCCGGGAAGTACTTCTTGGCCATGGGGCTGGCCAGCAGGAACGTGGCGAGGCGGTCGCCGCGGAAGTACTCGACGCGCTTGCCGAGTTCAACGGCGTGGCGCGAGGGCATGCCCTTGCGTCCGCGCAGCAGGTCCGCCATCTTGCGGATGCCCTTCTCCGTCTCCCAGGGCATTTCCGCCGTCTGCAATGGGCACAAAAGAGGGAACTGCGTCAGTCGCGGTGTCCTCCTGGTAGTTGGTTGCGGGGCCGTATCTTGACCCTACAGGGCGGCGCTAGAGCCTTATAAGGCCGCAGCAGGGGCGGCGCGGACGTACCGTGGATGTGGCTTCCGTCTTGGGGGTGTCTTCGGCGCTCATCGTACTCCAAGCTTGCTGCTGCTGACGCTCGATCCAACGCGTGGCCTGTTCGATAATGAGGCAGACAGTGGGCGACTTGTTCCAGAATAATTATCTTTCCCCCCGTAAGCAGCAACCGTCTGTTTGTGGGGTCCAATCACAACCCCTCAATCGGCAACTAGTGACGTGGCTTTGTCTTGGGTACGGTACACCACCAACGTTGCACAACCGTCAATTAATTGCCTTTCCGATTTCCGCCTTCAACGAAATCGAAATCGGAATAATTGGGGGCTACAGACTCACTCCCGAGCCAAACTTCGACGCACGCGCCCCAAGCTTCGAGATGAGCGTCTCCGGCATCGTGCGCCCGCGCTTCGTGTACTCGGGGGCGGGATCCACGCTGCAGTTTCCCCTGGACC
>JAIKVE010001407.1:0-11903 GCA_024679115.1 Phytophthora pistaciae
GCGCGTCCGCGCGCGCTCAAGATCGGGCTGCCCGGCTACAAGGTGACCAAGCAGCGGGACCCGGACTCGGGCGCGCGCATCCTGCTGTTCCAGGTCGCGTACCCGGAGATCGCGGACAAGCTGCAGCCGCGGCACCGGTTCATGTCGGCGTTCGAGCAGAAGGTGGAGGCGCCCGACAAGCGCTGGCAGTACCTGCTGTTCGCGTGCGAGCCGTACGAGACGGTGGCGTTCAAGATCCCGAACGACGACATCGACAAGAGCGAGGGCAAGTTCTTCAGCAACTGGGACAAGGACGGCAAGACCTTCACGCTGCAGTTGACGTTCGCGGTTGGAGATGTCGGCAGCAAGAGCCAACCGGCGCCGCCTCCGCCACGTCCGCAGCTGCGGTACATGTAGAGCTGCTGCTGGCTGGAGACTGGTACTCTCATCTCATCTACTTGCAATACTATAGTGTGTGCTTTGATATTTGGTTGATGTTTTGAGTTTGTGTAGTTTGATTTCATTGTAGAAGGTGGAAGACGTCGTGGCTATCTGCTATTGAAGGCATGATACGCTGTCGGACGTCGTCGCCTTCTACTTACAAGAGATCGATCAATACATGCATGCAGTGTGCGTCCTCGCGCGTGGGTTGTTGCCGCCTTACATGGCCGGGAACTCGAGCAGGAACTCCTTGCTGATGTCGGCGAGCTCGTCCACGACCTCGACGAGTCCGCGGTAGAAGCCCGTCTCGTGGAACTTGACGTCGTACTGCTTGCAGAGCGACTTGACGAGCGGGTTGACCTTCTGCAGGTTGTGGCGCGGCATCATGGGGAACAAGTGGTGCTCGATCTGGTAGTTGAGGCCGCCGCAGAACCAGTCCATGAAGAAGCCCGGCGTGATGTTGCGCGTGGTGGTGACCTGCAGCTGCCAGAAGTCGGGCTTCTGCTCGCGCTCGTACACCGACATGCCGTTGTGGCCGACGCTGAAGACGGCGGCCAGGAAGGCGCCGCACGACATCTGCGAGAGCATGAAGAAGGCCAGGCCCTGGGCCACCGACATGCCGGTGAGCACCGGCAGCAGCACGTTCCAGAGGTAGTGCAGCGAGAGGCCGAGCTTCTCGCCGTTCGGGAGGGCCACAGGGTCGTACTTGCCGAAGGCGAAGCCCTTGAACACGTAGTAGTAGCTCTGCAGCAGCCAGCTGAAGCGCGCGAAGAGCAGCAGCGGGAAGTAGATGACGGCCTGGTGGCTCACGAAGAAGGGGCCCCACGACGACTCGTACGCGCGCGAGGCCATGTGCTTGCTCCAGGCCAGCAGCGGCATGGTGTCGATGTCTGGGTCGCCGAGGTACTTGGTCTTTTCGTCGCCGATGAGGTTGGGCACGGCGTGGTGGAAGTTGTGCTTGTTCTTCCACCACTGCACGCTGAAGCCCATCCAGACGTCGCCGATAATGACGCCCATGACGTTGCCGATCATGTGGTTGTCCCACACTTGGTGGTGCAGCACGTCGTGCGCGAGCCAGCCCGACTGCTGCCAGAAGAGGCCCATGATGCAGGCCGCGAGCATGTACATGGGCCAGCTGTCGAAGTGGTAGCAGATCGCCACGGAGGCCATCCAAATGCCGAACGTGCTGAGGATCTTCCACGCGTAGTAGACCATGGACGCGTCGTAGAGGCCCATGCCCTTGATCTTGATGCGCAGGCGGCGGTAGGCGCTGATGAACTCGTCCGTCTTGGCCTTCTTGGCCTTCTGCTCCTCCGAGAGGCCGTCCGTGCCCGGGGCCGTGCTCTCGTCCACGTCGCCGATGTAGAACTGCTCCAGCAGCTTCCACGAGCTCGTCGGGTGGCACACGGTGAAGATGTCGGTGGCGTCCTCGCCGGCCTGCGAGAGCATGACCATGCCGCCCGGGTGCGAGTCCCACTTGGAGATGTCGTAGACCTTGTGGTGGATGACGATCCACGCGTTGGCGTACGTCGAGTGCTGCTGGATCTCCTGCCACGAGATGAGGCGCTTGGTCTTGGGGCCGTCCACCATGGCGCTGTTACGGACTGTCTTGCGGCTCGGCTGGAAAGTCGGGGACTGAAGCTGAAGCTGTGGCCGAGCGTCGAGCACATACTGAGACCAAGTCAAGCGCGACTGTACTGGTGGTGGCGGGATCCGTCGTGAGAGTGATTATTTATAGCCATCGAGGGGATAGAAGGGCCAGTGAGATGAGTCAGTGTGGGCACACCAACCATTTCAGCCAATCGCAGCTCAGGATATGACGTCATGATGTGCAAGAGGTGATGCAGTATCCAAAACTGCATTTAATTCAGTGGGTAAGGAGCAAAAGATAACACATCAGTACCTTTATCTGATACTTACGTTGTTCGCCAGCTACCGAATTACCATGTTATGCCACACACTTCAGCGAACTCTATAGAGTCGACATTTCGGTGCCCTGGCTAGCCAAGCAAATGCATAGAAAACGCGTTTCAATACAAATATCAAGTGAGTCACTATAAAAGGGCAGTGCACACCAATCTTCCCGAAAGGCCTGTGATTGGTCAATAAGGGGGTGTATGGCATAACATATAGAAGGTGATAACGTAGGTAATTCGGTACTTTAGACTAGTCGAGCCCTTGCTGGCCTCAGCTTGGCTTTTAATACATGCTACAAGTATCTCAACTTGCGCTCTATGCGTGGTGGTGTCATTCATTGCATTGCAGCTCTTCGCCTAATACGGTACAGCAGACCGACAGAATCCGCGGGTGTTGCCGGCCGGCACCTTTGCTGCTGCGTCTGCAAAGATGGGGAGCGCGGTCTCTGTTCCCGATGGCTACGGTGCCACGCACGCGGCTCGCCGACAGCCGTAGATTCCTGGCGCCGGCAAAAGATAGCGGACACTGCGCCGCTGGATAAGCATTCAACCTGGACGGCAACGCTGTCCGACCAGGTCGCCTTGCGGCAGACATACATCAGGACCAAGGAATCCTTGGAGGAGCGTCTTGAAACAGGAAGACACGGATCTATCCGTAAACTTGCCGGCTCGCCACTTGGCTCATTGCGTCCTTCCCGCTTCCTCGAATAACGACCAGCCGTTCGCTCTGTGGTTTCTTCCTTCTCCTCTTGTGTCGCACTTCCTGCGGCGGCATTATCTTGGTCATCACTAGCTTGAACCGTGTCCTCTGCTTCTTGGGCAGCCTCCAGCGCAGTAGTACGCTGAACGGAGAGCTCGGGGTGCTTCGCCACCCACCGCTGGATCCACTTGTCGTTGGGGAAGTTTCGTTAATGAGAGGATGAGTATCGGGCTATTTGGTTGTCTATTTGTTTTCTTTAGCTTTAGCTGGTTTGCTGGCCGGGGCTGTGCGGCTGCATACAATAGATACACGAAGCAACTACAGAGCGAGGATTCTCTGGCTGTGGTGTATACGCTGCGTCGCTCATGGTTGGGACGACGCAGGAGGTTGGAACTGTCCTTGGGAAGCCACGGCGGATGAGGTGGCGACATTCGGCGGTGAAGGTGCGCCCAGTGACGCCGGCATTGGGATGGGGGTCTCGGTGTCGATGAGCATGTCGGACGAGTTGAGCATGCCGGGGTCGGCAGTGAGCGCCGACAACACGCTGCTGTTGGCAGTGGACGCAGCAGGCGGAGCTGCTCCGAGCGCGTTCGTGTTGTTGATCGCGTTCGTGTTGCTCAGCAACCGTGCGATCATCGCCACTTTCTGGGACTCGGAGCAGTCGGTGCGGTTCAGGATCGACTGGATCTTGTTCTTGATCTCGGGCATCCGGTCCAGCACGTGCAGCAGCGTAGACGTAGTCACGGGCATGGGCCCGTTCCGCGGTGGCTCGTTGCCGGTAGGAACACCGCTGATGTTCAACGGAGTGGCAGCGTTTAGTCCGTTCGTGTCCAAACCCTGCACCAACTTGCCACCCCACGCTGCTGCCGATCCCCCGGTAGTCTGAGGTGACGACGCAGCAGTAGCAGCTCCTGCTCCTGCGACCGCAGGCGGTAAAGCCGATGGGGGCATCACCCCTACCGTGCTCATATCACACGTGAGACTCGCAGCATGTGAGCGCCGAGGCATTGTGCCGCTCACCGACGCGCCGAAGCCAGAGCCGGCACCGAGCATAACATCGGCACTAGCCGAAAGAGGGGACCCGTCACGTCCCACAGACGCTACGGCTGCCGCAGCTTGCACGGCCACTACTGCGGCTTCCTTGCTGCGCTTGATCACTTCGTCCGGGCCAAGCACCGCAGTGGGTAGCAGCGAGATCATATCCGTGTGCGACTTGTGCGGTGGTGGCACCACTACAGGCGTCGCTTTCGCAGGAGCAGCCGCCGCCACCGGGGAAACGGAAGTCTTCACGACGTCAGCTTTGGTGTCGGTCGGCGGCACCGCGGCCGGAGCTTGGGCGGGTGGGACTGATGCCGCTGTAAGTGACGCCTTCGTCCCCAGATCCGCCGAGGCTGCTGTCGCGATAGCCGTCGTTGTTGCTGTGGTTGAAGCTGCGCCAGAAGCTCCACCAGTCCCAACAGGGATGGGAATGGGGGGCGGCGACGTTTTGTGCTTCATGCACTGGATAATCGCATCGAACGAGGTCTTGATCGACTTCAAATCATCCAGCCCACCACTCGGCGTCGTCGTACTGCTCGTAGTGGCCTTCTTACCAGCAGCTTCGATTGCGGTCTGCTTCTTCCTATGCGCCAGCGTCATCTCCACCAAGCTGGGTGCGCTCATGATAGACGGCGGCGGCAACCCGGGCAGCGAATGACGTAGCGGGAAGCTGAGCAGCAACTCACTGTGAGGCAATCCAATACGAGCGTCCAGTACGATAGGCGTGAGCTGCGCAGCCGCAACAGAGGCAGCCGCAGCTGCACGTTGGGCTTTCAGTGAGGCACCAGACTTGCTGTCTTTTGATGTAGCAGTTGAGCCACCGGACGCCATCGACGACGTGAGGCTGCCCGATATAATCTTGCCGTAGCGATCATAACATTGACGGGGGGAACGCTTCTTGCAGACAAAGCGAGACACCGCCGTAGCCGAGTTAAATACTTGGGCAATAAGAGTCCAGTTGGCACCATAGAGATCGAACAGCTTTTTCAGGACGATGTCGTCATGCACACTCCAGGCATCGCGCCCCGAATCCGATGACATGCTGCTCTTTCGAGCTCGCCCCGTTGCACTCTTTGACTTCTTGGTACCTTTCTGGGAGCCTGTCTTGGTATGACTAGCTTCACCATGGGCACCTGCACTAGCTCCACTTCCCACCGCTCCACTCCCTCCTGGCGTCGCCGACACGCCCGCTCCGCTGGATGCTGTGCCGGACGAAGAGGCTGTAGAAGATGCTCCAGTCCCAGTGCCGACACCAACGCCCAGTATACCGCTAAGTAGTGCGGGGTCATCCCACTCGGCCGAGTCAAGGGCATCCAAGTTCGTATCACCCCAGAAGTCGTCATCAGCAAACTCTGAGACGTCTGGAACAGGGATACCCTCCAGATCCACACGCTGCTCTTTTTGAGATCCAGACTTGATGCCGCCAAGTTGGGATTCGAGCTTACGTTTAACTCCGGCAGACGCTGCCGTCGCATGTGCCGAAGTGGAACCAGGTGCTCCCGGTCGTGCGGAGGCCATGGAGTTTGATCGCTGCTTTTTGCTGGATTTGAGCTTGGACAAGTCTCCATGTTGCCCGACACCATGTTCCGCCTTTGACTTTCCAGGTAGAGGCTGAGGTGGTGGTGGCGCCGGCACGCGATAAGATACACGGAAGCTCATCTGGTTGTCCAATGTCGAACATGCTTCTGATGACATGCGTGCGTTTGACGCAGCTTCTGGTAGTGGGGGTTGTGGAGGTTTGTACACGTCGAAATGGGTTTCCATACCATCCATGCGCATTTGCATGAAAAGCTTTTCGAGCGCGTTTTCATCCACCACTCCGTCACGTCCAGACTCCATTTTGTAAAAGAGCTGTGAAGCGGCGTCGCCGTCTTGCCATTGACGCTTGGCTTCCGACGCTGCTATTTCCTCAAACGAGCGATGGTCAGACTGGAAGAATGCGCTGCTGTCGTTCCAAGAAGCGCCGCCCTCTTCTTTCATAGTGTCCGCCTCCCTCTCCACAGTTTTGCCTTCATCTCGCTGCTGTTGTTTCTTGTCAGTAACACCATGGACGTAGTTAACTGCGTACCATTCCACAGGCGTCAGCTCGTCCGTATTGGCCAGCAAAAGATGTTCCTGTGCATCAAGATCCACGTTGTGTACCGCAAGCGGCATTTCCAAGTCACTTGGGCCACCACAGTACTTTCCATCCTTCTCAACCTGCTGAGCCACACTGGAAAGCGAAGCTATCGTTCCGGAATTCGATAATCCACTTCCACCGCTGCTGGTAGCAGCCAAAGACCACCAGCTAGGCTTTTCAATTGTCATACTCAGCGCCATGTCGGATGGTACTGCAAGAAGTTCTTGTGGGTTCATCTCGCCGAAGACCTTCTCGGTCAGCGAAGCTCCCACACGTAGTAACGACGCTTCGATAGTGTTTTCGCAATGCAATCGGTAGACAGGAAGAGAATCCGCACCGCCCACCGCCATCTTCGCCCAACTAGCGCGCAGCTTCGCGTCACACGTGGCATTCCAGTCACTATCCACGACGATGATAGCTTCGCCGCCAAACACGGACGCAGCCCACTTGCCATTGGACATCGATAACCGAGTAGATACGAGGGCCACACGAACCACTGGGCGGTCCGCAAAATGGCAAAGCGCGCGGCGTTGCATGCTGACGGAGCCGGTCACGCGCACGAAAGTAATATCTAACAGAGACAGAAAGACTTCCAGAATGGGGAACATGGCGTTGAACTGGCAGTATATCACCACCTTCTTGCCTTCTTGGACTGCAAGCCGCCGCAGCAGTGGTTCCAACGCCTCCAGTTTAGCCGAACAGCTAGTCAACAGCCGTAAATCTGCATGCCCGAGTTTGTCCATGTCATTCGCAATGT
This sequence comes from Phytophthora pistaciae, assembly GCA_024679115.1. NCBI lineage: Eukaryota > Oomycota > Peronosporomycetes > Peronosporales > Peronosporaceae > Phytophthora > Phytophthora pistaciae. Next base: position 6,951 of record JAIKVE010001407.1, read on the forward strand.
CGACGCAATTGCAGATCTCGCGTAGCCGCAGCAAGAGTTGAAGCCAGACGTTCAAACGTTCTTCACGACCACCGGAGGTATCGAGTGTTGCCCCAAAACCGCTCAGGGCATTGCGATACTGGGTCGTTTGAGACGAGCTCGGCTGACAGCTGACGCTGATCTCTTCGATCTTGCCAAGTTGAGGCTCCACTTCACTTCGGACTCGCCGTAAGCTTAGACACGACAGAGCGAGCAGTAACGTGTTCATGTACTGAGACGTGTCTTCCTGCTGCGAAGAGGCCTTCCACAATGATGCACGTACGCTCGATGATTTACCGTATAACTGCATCACTTGCGCCACTGAGGCTCTTTCCACCTGTAGCTGCTGCACAGGCCACGCTTCCACTCGATGCTGGGACGCACTGCCGCTCTCTGGGGAAGGAGCTTCGCGCACCAGAAACTCGGCGTACTGCAGCAGTACTGCAGTGTTTTTCCAATTCTCAATCGATTGGCCGTTGCACAAGACCCGCCGTTGCTGTTGTCGAAGCTGCTGCAGCGCGGTCACACAAGCCGGGTCATCAAAATGCCCACCGTGTTCGTTTTCCACTACAACCATCTGCCAATGATTGAATTCCACAAAATCCTTGCGGTCCTCGGCGAATGCACTCACAGGGCACAGCACACAATACACAGGCTCAGCACGCTCGTCGTCGTCCAAGTCGTCGTCATCGTCGTCATTGGGCGGCGCTATAAGAAAATCATCTTCACTCGTGTTCGCGTGGGCTCGAGGTTTTATCTTCCACTCACGCTGCAGTTGTTTTCTATAAGAAACTGAGCTACCGGCACCGTCATACAGCTGAATGCGTCGGTCTGGATGCCATATCCGAAGATAATACCGCCACTTGTGTAGTTCCTCTTCTGAAACAATTATCAGGTGTGGACCTATCAACGTGCCGCCATTTAACTTCTCTGTTGCTGTGCTCGTCGAGTCTTCTTCTCGCGACTGGTGTTGCTGGTTCTGGGAGCTCACGATCTCTATCAAGCTGAGAAACGCAACAATTGTTGCCGCCTTGCCCATGCCAAGCTGGTCGTTCAGAAATACATTGAGGCCACTGGAGTACAAGTCCAGCATCCACCGCAGCGCAAGAAGCTGAAAGCCTGCCAAAATAATCGTAGGACCCCCCTTTGCTTGTAAGGCTGAACACCGCGCTTGAAGATCCCGGAAGGCAGTCTCACGTAGTGATAATGCTGCTGACTTGTCACCAGCAGCGGTGTCTGTCAACGAACAGCTCATAGCACTACGTGCTCGCTTCCCCGCAGTCACAATATACGTCATTTGGCTTTTTGCAGCCTTGAGCACTGAATCAGTCTTAGTGTCCCCCTTTCCGTCACCGCTCGCGTCGAGTTCCTTGCCGGATACGACATCGATTGTGTGATAGCTCAGAGACAAAATACCGTCGGTATCACCATCCACGCCTTCTTCGGTGTTCCCGTCATCTCCTGCGGTATCCCCTACCATCGGATCATCCACATCACGCTGCCCTGAAGATTCTGTACCTGCAGCCTCGAATCGTACCCGTGATCGTGCAGCGATCCGTTCCATTGTTCTCCAAAATGCAGAAATTTGTAGTGCAACGCCCCGAGCCATCTGTCGATTTTCTTGCTCCTGACGAACATTTTCAGCGTTCTGGGCAACAATTACATCGGCAGCCAAGCGACGCTGCATGACACGCTTCCAATTCCTTTCCTGTGCAAAGTCCGTCGCCATCCACTTCATCTCTTCGAGCAAAAAATCCCAGTGAGATTTGCCGCGCGCTGGTGTTGATAGCCGCGGCAATTGTCGCTTCCGCGTGACCGAAGCACAGCGCTGATTTACTTCACGACGAAGACGCACCGAGTCGCGTAGCCTCCGCTCGAACTCTGTGTTTACCGAGTCCAAAGAGACCGAAGTACTTCGAGGCGTTGCAGCAGGCCGCTTGACCCCATTGCAGGCGCCGTCGCCAGACGATCCAGGCGTTGACGAAGCGAGGAGAGCTGGCTGTTGCTGCTGACGAAGAGCCTCACGGTCTGAAGCCTCTTCCTCTCGTCGTTTCTGCATTAAATACTTGGCTGGAGGCACTGAGGTTCGTACAACGCGATACGGTGTCCCCGGCGGCAAAGTCTCCGGCTCCCCCGTAGTGTCCACCTCCATCGACGACGGCTCCTCCTTCTCGCCCGCGTTTTCGCTGCTACTTTCCACAATCTGCTTTTCCTGTCGCTGAGTTTTTGCCTTGCTTTTCTTCGCCTTTTTAACGGGTGCACCGTCATTCTCAGCTGGAACAACATTTTCCTCCGTCTCGGCCTCTGCAATCCGCCGCTTCTTCAAGACGACTTCATCGTCTGTCGTCGTCTTGACAGGAGACGGCTTCTCCACTGGCTCAACTGGCGCAGCAGTGCTTGCAGCTTCGGTTTCCACTGGAGATTCGATCACTGGGACGCTGGGCTCCACATCATCTGCTGGCTTGGGCTCGTCAGCTTCAACTTCAACTTCAGCTTCGTCTTGAGCCTGCTGCTCCGCTGGAGGCGCCGCCGTCTCCTGCTCCGCTACGCTATTATCCGCCTCCTCCTTCTGTTGCTGTTCCTCCGCCCGCTCCTGCTCTTTGCTGGCCGCTAGCGCCGCCTCCCGCTCGTCCACCAGCTGCCTGTAGGTTAATTAACACCACACACTTGAGTTAGAACTTAACGCCGATCCAACACCACGCAAACGCTGCTGACATACCGCAAGAGCGATTCTTTATATTCTACAAGTTTCTCGCGGATGGAGCTTAGGACGACGGCGCTGCTGGGGCTGCCGTCGCTGTCCGACGCCATCGCGGGTTTCTAACTGCAAGTTTATAACACATAACCGATACAATAACACAACTTATCAGCGACCATCACTCTGCAGCCCAGCTCCAGCTCCATGCTCCGCCCTACGTGCTGCGTGCTCTCCCCCGCAATGCGACGCTACTGCATCTGAGCCCAGCCACAGCCACACACACACACAAGGCGTCAGCTTGGTCCGGCGCAGCCCTGGTTGCCCCCAATCCACGCCGCGCGCCGAGGCACGAAACTGGTGCGGAATCGCCGAAAACGCGCCGATTCGGGCACTTCTTGGGGCTCAATCGACAGAGGAGACGCCGCTCTCTCCATTGCAGCGCTCCCCCCGTCGATTCGAGCCCGGGAAGGTGCCCAAATCCGACGTAAAGTCGACGAAAGTGTAGCGCGGCCCCCAGAGCGATTCAGACAACGCGCGACACGCGCTTCGAGGGAGCAGACGCAGGCGAACAACATGGAGTGGAGAGGAGGGCGGGGAGACTTACCGGCCTGTGGCGTAGTGACACCGCGACGCCGCCGTTGCGCGAGCACAGGGGCAAGTCCTTTTCCCGTTCTCTCGGAGCCCCCCGCCCCGTCGCGAATTTCTCCCCCCTTTTGAAAATATGCGGTAGAACAGGTTGGTCGACCGTCGCCGCGTCGTTACGGGGTTTCAGCGAATGGGGACATGGCTACAGACCGTTTTTGGACGAATCGAGGGCGGTTTCAAATCCAAGGGTAAAAATCTTACCGGGAGCAAGGCTGTATCGTAGGTTGGATCTAGTGGACGGTGCTGCCAATTTTGAAAAAAGCAGTACCGTATGCGGCTGGTGGTAAGTACGAGTGGCTACAGATCAATGCAGATGGCTACACTTGACTGATGGATTGTATTGAAGTTGGTGTGCTGTTTGTTAGTTGAACCCTCGAGTTACTTACGAGAAATCTTTCATATGCATGAGCTAAGTACAACCGCGTCATGAACGCGGCCTTTTATCTTCTCCTTCATCTTGTCACTTGCCTTTCGGTCCGGCCGCTTTCTCGGGTCTAGTCGAAGTAGGACTGCAGCGTTCCGGTGCGGCGCACGTCGCAGGTGGCGCAGTGGAAGGAGCCGCCGAAGGGCATGAAGTTGCGGAACGGCACAGGGATGACCTCGAAGCCCCAGTCCTTGAAGCACTGCTGCGCCTTCTTCTCGTGCGCCTCCACGACGACGGTGCCCGGGCGCACCACCAGCACGTTGCACGTCGCGGTCCACGGGCTCGTGAAGAACAGCGGGTGGTCCTTGGCCAGCTCCGGCTCGGGCGCCACGAACACTTCCCAGCCCTTGAACATCTCCGGCAGGCAGTACTCGTAGTCCTTGTTCTTGTACGAGTACGTCTTGACCGGTCGGCCGGTGATGCACGGGCGGAACGGGTTCGCCAGCAGCTTGCCGGGCATCAGCGGCACGAACGTGCCGTCGATGTGCATGGCGTTGCGGTCCTGGAAGTCCAGCACGTGAATGTTGTAGTCGTCGCCGAGGTGGCGACGCACCCACTCGATGCCGAACTGGTTGGTCACTTGGCTCTGCTGCGTGAAGATGTCGTGGCCCATGCGCGTGAACTCGGCGGCGTCAAACGTGGGCTCGAACTCCGTGACCACCGAGTTGAACACGCCGCTCTCGGCCTTCCAGTCTTCGTTGTACAGCTCGTCGCTCATCTGCGGCTTGGGTGCGGCCGTCCACTTGCCTCCCTTCTGGAAATACTCCTTGATGAGCTTGCGGTACGGGCGGAACTCGAAGTAGCGCGAGCGCCAGGCCATGGGCGCCTCGACGATCTCGTTGCCGAAGACGATGAGCACGTCGCGGGGCATGGCGGCGTACAGCTGCGAGCGGCTGGTGAAGTCCGGCGTCGTGACCGGTTCGTTGAAGTAGTTCGCGGACGCCTCGGGGCGGCGCACGATCACGCCTTCGCCCTCGAGCACCTCAGCGAGGTAGTCGAGCTCCTTGGCGGCGCCCTCCATGAGCTCCTTGGGGAAGGGCTGGCCGGCCTTGGTCTTGTACATATCCCAATGCTTGTTGGGCCACACGGCCTTGCCGGCCACGTGCCACTCGGGGATCGTGGCGCCCTCCACGCGGCCCACGATCACCTCCTCCAGCGGGTCCCATTC
>JAIKVE010001408.1:0-11901 GCA_024679115.1 Phytophthora pistaciae
ATGTCTTTCTCATGATCTATCGGCATGTGTCGTACAGGTACAGGGGAGGGGCTACGTTACCAACCTTAGACCCACTCACCTCGAAAGCCAGTGACTCACTTTCGCGTATGCGTGCAGTGATAGACCTTACGGCGCTACCCTACATCTCCATATGGTGTTCAGAGCTGGCGATTGCGGGACTTGATGATGCGACGGCCTCTGTACAACCAGAGCCTCAAACCGAATGGCGCCTGCAAAGAGCAGATAACCCTAGAATACCTAAAGAGCTGCCCGAGGCGACAGCATGTGCCTCGCCAAGAAGACCTCCAAGCTGTTACTTAGTATTTCTCGTAAGCACGACTCCGTGTGAGATGTAGCAAGGTATGCATTGCAGCTGTGTGTACAGTGTCTGGATGATTGACCAATAATCAATTATTGTTTGTAGATTGTCCGGCTGGTGACAGATCGCATGTGGTGGTCATGCAGCAAGGTCAGGCAAGATTCCGTCCGACCTGACGACGGTGAGGGGACCGCTTCGGTCGCGACTTGACGGGTTCAGCATCACTTACTCATTCGCTCACCTCACGTGACAATGGGTACCGGTACTTTGCTTTCTTCGCGTTTTGGCTGTGACGCCACCACAACAAGCGGGAGAGCCTTTGCCGCCAACCTGCACTGCCGCAACTCGGAGGACGTCAGTTTCGCAGCAATCAACGAGTTCTTGAACGAATACAGCCCCGTGGAGGCACTTGCCGGCCTTGACGACAAGATCGACCTTCTGGATGCAAGGGCCAAGCGTTGCATGGGCTCGCCTTCATCCGTCCACTACCAGCTAGAAGAGATCGACAACGGCGACTCGGATTGTGCGTTCTTGCTTGCCAGGGCTCGCCTTCATCCGTCCACTACCAGCTAGAAGAGATCGACAACGGCGACTCGGATTGTGCGTTCTTGCTTGCCGGGAGGAGCAGAAAGCGTGTCAAAACGCAACTTTCCTCCCACAAAGAGAAAGTCGCAACTTGCCGGGAGGAGCAGAAAGCGTGTCAAAACGCAACTTTCCTCCCACAAAGAGAAAGTCGCAAAACTGCGTGCGGAAGCTGGCGAGCTTCAAGCGAAACTCCTCTCTCTTCAGTACCAGTCAGCTAGAGCAAAGGAATCGGCCAACGGGGCAACAGCGGAGCCAAGCACCTCGCAAGCGCAGCAGACATGGCGTCGCGTGGCGCTCTCCCAACTCGACCGGCGTCAGGAAGCAGAAGCTGAGAACGCCTTGCTACGTAAAATGGTGGCTGTCCAGGTGGTGGAAGCGAAAAACTTGCGCCGGCTTCTGAAGAGGCGAACGAAAATTGAGGTACGCCGCGCAGAACATCATGGTCGTGACCTCCTCTGAAGTTCATGCTGACGTTGCTCTCTTTGTGTTGCAGATGATGGAGGATATGCTGGGCGTGAGGGGCATGATGAAGCTTCTGAAGCGAGCTCCAGAGAACGAAACCGGTATTTTTCGGATGCTGATCCAAGACGCCGACGCCCTTTGTCCCAAAATCGACCGCCTCTTCGCCAGCAAAGACATGGACGCCTTGCCGCTCACTGGCCATTCCCGCGAGGTGGATCTAGCCAAGTGCAACGGCGCGTACTACGAAGTTCGGATGAAGCGGATCGTTCCCTTCAGCGTGCTACAAGCAGACAACGCCGCGTGGCAATGTCTTGGCCGTGTGGGCCTCACGAACATGCGAGACGTTGGAGGCCCCGAGGTGCGGTTCAATTCGCACTCCGACCCCTTGGAGGCTGGAGAGGACACGCTCCAGACAACGTTTTCCATGGTGATTTCTGGGTTTGGCGACTTGGTCGGCACGTACAATCGGAAGGTGGTGCGGCGATACAAGGACGGCAAGCGAGTCGTGTTGATTTGCCGCATCATATCCGAGCCAAGGTTCCAGACCGGTCATTCTGGCACCAGCGCTACTACAACGACGCATATCATCCTCGAACCTTCTGGCACCGATCTAACAGTGATGAAGTTTACTTCAGTGCTGAGCGCGGCATCTCGGCTGTGTCAGAGGACACAACTGCTCCGCTGTCGGTAGCTGCGTGGGACGAACTCGTTCCTCGAATTGCTTGTGATATTGAAACGAACCTGCTGGAGAGCAACAAAGGCAGAAGCGGAAGCGGTTTGGTCGATAATGGACTATTTTGCTGAATAAAGTGATATTGTGCCCACCTCTTGAAGAACGACAGGTAGCTGAACGATACTTTTGTTAAGCGTTCATGTGTGTCGACTGCGTTTGGTAGCCTTGACAAACCCAATAAAAATATTTTCACGATACATTGCCCTCATCACCTACACGAGCACCAGTCTCGCATTTTGACAGCAAAATCAGGAATGGATCCCTTTCACCAATTCGCTGAAGCACGAAGTTCAAGCTTCATCGGAGAAAGAAGCCTTGTTGCCAGTATAGAGCCTCTCCAGCTGCTGTTACTATTGTTACTATTGATACATTTCATAGTGACTGGTGCTCGTCGATCGAGTAGGAGTACTTATGGACGGGGGTGGTTACGGATTCAGCTTCTCCGAGGACGACTTCTCGTCTCACACTCCTAAAATCCACAAGCAAGCAGAGCAAGCCCCGCCAAGCCTTCTTTTCGCAGCGGCTTCTCCTGCCAACCTAGTTTCCTCGACCTACGTCACGCAAGCCTCTTTCCCCCTCGGATCTGCCCAGTTACTCTGAGAGTAAGCAGCTACATTCCTGAGTCTAAGGCCATGCATAACTTCAGCGCGGCTGCGCTACATGTAGCATTTTTGCTGTTGTCACGGAATATTTTTTTAATATATCTTATCAACTCTCAATTTAATGTAGACTCCAAGCCAGCAACTTAGGCCTGCGAGCTGGGAAGGACTCGAGCTTTGCCTCTGCCAACCGACTGCGCTTTTTGTTTCGACTGGGCAGGAAAAATGGCGGCAGGCGTTAACAACGAAAAGGGAGAAGATGAAGATTGGGCGGCCGAGTTCTATCGGCAACAGCACGGACGTGGCAAGTGGTCGGTCAGCTTGAAGCCCTCAGTCATCGTTGCCGTCTTGGCCGTGGCCGGGAGAATCGTGGTGTGGCCCTTGGCGTTACTCGCGATGTTCCTATCCACAAACTACATGTCGAACGCGACGGTTCTCAAGCCCGTGGAGCACAGCATCTTCGCCTTCAGCGAGAACGACCTGACCATGGCTGCTGGGTGCACGGGGTGTTTTGGCCCCGTGAAAGTGTGCATGCTCAAGTACCACATACTCGGCGAAAACGCGATCACTAGCGCGACAACGTTCAAGGATTTTGCGGGGCGCATGACCGACGTCTCAGCCTACGACTTCAGCGGCATGTCCGACGAGAGCATTGCGGTCGGCGATAGCCTGGATGCCAACGGAGCGACCTGCATCAGCGGCGTCAACGAATTCGGAGCGATGACAGTGGCCGTCTCCAGCAGTGCGGCAGATATTCTGGACCTCGTCCACTCGCTGAAGCTCAGTGTCGCGCCTCAGATGATGCGCGAGATTGAGATCGCAGTTGAAGGCAACGCGCCGTGTGAATCTGGCTGGAACATTCACGGAGTCTCGCGGCTGTACATGTATCCTACAGTCAAGGGCAGTGCTGCCTTCGCTAGGATCCCAGCGATGGATGTAAACTTGTTTCCAGACTACACCGAGTGCCGCCCCGATGTCCCAATGAGCGACAGCCTCGTCGGCTCGAAGCTATCATTGGACACCGGAGGCGAATACCTCTTAGCCGTCGTGCCCGATATCCTCAAGCTGTTTCCGTACAACTTTGAGTCGAGCCTGCCTCCTGTATCGCGAGTTGTCGCGGCTGGCCCAACCAAGTACGGACTCCCTTCTGTGCTTGAAGGCCTCATGCGCGCTTACTACGGAGGCTGCCGCGTTCGCGCAGCGAACTCAACGGGGGTCTAATTGAAGACACATGCGAGGTATCGAAGCGATGGCTCTCGTACGGGCTCATGGTGCACGCGCCAGACGACATTCCGTTCTGCACCACTGGGGACGTCTGCATCCACAACTTCTACAACTCGGTCTGGGAGTGGCGGCCGTACGTTTCGCCAGACAACCCCAACCGGCTTGCCATGTACCTCAACACCTTCCGCAGCCGCTACGCAGACAAGGTCATCTTGAGCGTGCTGCCCGGCGTGGTCGTGATGCAGATGCTGCTCATGGGCGTCATCAGTCTGTACCAAGTGATGTCCCACAGGCGGTCGGTGCTGCTAACGCAGGTTTGGGCGTACCGCTGCCAGAATGGCCGCTTGCAGATCGTTTACCTGGCGCAGGTCACGTACCACATCATCTACAACTCGGACCTGTACATGATCGGCCTGGACACGGGCACGCTCACCACGGAGTCGGTCGTGAACCTCACCTGCTCGATCTTCGCCTTCTCCTACGCCTTCGTGAACCTGGCCAAGGCACGCTCCGGGGACCAGCAGTTGGATCGCCACTTCCGCCTTACGTGGGAGACCATGCAGATCGTCATCACGTCGGGCGTGGCCGTGTTCATGCTCTCGCTGCAGTCCTCGCCTCTCGAGTTTCTCCTCAGCATGAACAGCGAGCTGCTGCGCAAGACCTCGGCGATGGGCGCCAAGTATTGCGGCCTTAACGACGCGTGCCTCGTCTTCAAGGTGAACTTGATCATCTTTTTTGTGATTTTCTCGGTGGGCCTTGGGCTTGTGGCAGCTACCACCTCTTTGCTTGTCAAGCGCACAGCCCAAGCTGAAGGGCGTGGTACGTTCAGCCAGATACTCCATCACTGGAGCCACTGGCAGTAGCGGTGGCATACCCAGCAAGGGTGGAGAGCCCGCAAACAAGTTGACTGTGCAAGAGCAGCAAGTCGAACTAAAGTCCTTCGAGCAGAACTGCCTCGGAAACCCGTAAGCCCGCAAACAAGTTGACTGTGCAAGAGCAGCAAGTCGAACTAAAGTCCTTCGAGCAGAACTGCCTCGGAAACCCGTTCAGCAAACTCTTCCCGAGATTGCGACGATATGGCTTACGTCGTCTACAAGGACAAGCGCTGCACGACAGTCGAGGCGCTGCTGCTCACGGGTTATCTCTTCTACGGCGACCACGTCTACCAGGCTTCGTCGGTCATGCTATTGCTGGTAGCGCGCCTACTGCCTCGAAAGATGCTTCGCACTTTTAACGTTCTCCTTCTGCGCTGGCGCGTGAACAAGAAGACCGGCGAGCTCAGCGAGGTCACTTCGTGTCCGTGGTATGCTGCGAGTGGGGAAAACCATCAGCTTGCAGCTGCTACACCAGTTCCCTAAAGTGCAGAGGCTGATAGAAGCACCATTTCATCAAAGAAATTGACATGCATAAACTTAGACTGCACGTTTAGCTAAATACATATCGGTGAACCTCCAATTTTAGTAGCAGTGTAGATGGGTTAGTTCCCCAAGAGGGCTAAGCAATTCAAGATCAATAGGATTAACTCAGTGCCGGCCATAAAGTTCTCGAAGTTCAGTCTTTCCCCGGAACCCGACATGCCATGGTCGCTAGGCAAGCCATCAGTTTCATGTCCATCAGCACTGCTGCCATTCTTAGACGAGGTGTCGCCGAGCGAGTCACGAGATTGCTGCTGTTCTGCGGAATTGACCAACAATGCTTCCATAATATCACCGTTTTTTAATACGACGCCATGGTGTCACTCACACGTATTCAAGTCAGCCTCAGTTTTTCCATTACATGTAGTTATCCAAAACTATACTGTAGTGTAGTATCTTCAGCAGGTCGTCGCAAAAAATATTGGCAGACGAGGGGAACCAAAACCCACGTGAAGGGGACACTGAAGCCCGCCCTTACGCGCTGAAGTACTTCTGAGCTCCGTAGATAAGGCCTGCAGCAACGGTGGCACCAAACACAGTCACGAGCACCTTTTTGAGAGTGGACCACTTCTTGGGGTCTTTCTTGGCCACTTCTGCCACCATCATCGACAGCTTCTCCTTCTGCGGCTTGTTGAGTCTGGAAATCGCCCCAGCCCAGTCCCTCCAAATACCAGCTTTTACCGTCTTCCCCGCTTCCTCAAGCTTCGTGGCCTTGGTCAGCATAGCGTTCTTACGCAAGGTCTGAATAAAGTTTCCAGCGATGTCGTCGGCCTTGCCAGCAAGACCAGCTTGCTCAGCACGAAGGTTGCGTCCCTGGCCACCAACAGGAGCGCTCTGGGCACCACTCAAGTCGACGCAAGCGGCAAAGGCCACGATCAGCAGAACTAGGAGGGTCGTGAGCCGCATACTTGTTGTTCTTGGACTTGTCGTCGGCGAGAATATTTGAAGAATGAAAGATGTATTTGTGTGGTACTGTACATTACAGCACTAACACAGCAATGGCGAGACCAAGCCGCTCGAGCATGCTCTGATCGGAAAGCCTATCCGATAGGCGATCCCAGCTCTGCTGCGCGTGCCAGCGCGGGTACGGTACACTTCGCGCCAAAAGTTTATGGACACCACCAAAAGTGGCTGTAACTTCGTCAATTTTTATCTTTTTAGGTGCGGTTTGGATCAGAGCTGCAGAACACGCTGATAAAGATCTGCACGCTGCTAACACGCCACTTTTGGTGATGTCCATAAACTTTTGGCGCGGCGTGTAGAGTCAGCGAAAAATGTAGCAGCATTGAAATTCTGTAAGTACCATCCATTACATTGACGGGGACGTGTCTTGTAATGTGTCCCATACATTTTCGCTGTATGGTGATGAAGTCGGTACACAAGCGATTACGAAGGATCGCCAGAAGTTCGGGCATCGCCACCACAGTCAACACATAATATGTGGTGACGTAGGAGTCGTTCTGGAATGGGTTAAGATCTGGGCATGATACACTAAAATTACCGATTCCTGGGCATCCTTATTCTGGTATGTAATGTAATGCACAAGTGCATGTATGTCAACGGATACGTCAGAATGGTGGGACAAACTGAAGCTTGATATAGTGAAAACTACGTTACGGACAATTCGAGAGCGTCGGCGTATGTGCCGGAATTCACTGCGTCAGAAACTCGCACGCCTGGTCAAGCAACAACAGCGTCTCGTCGACCAGCAAGCTGGGGTAGCTGCCACGGTGGAGTCCATTACAGATGAGCTTGGGGACCTGACGTTGGATGAAACTGCCGGACCATCACGTGCTGCGCGACTTCGACGGGCGATCGCTGACTGCAAGCGTGATCGGGCGGCGCTCAATCAAAAACATCTATTTGCTGCAAACACTTACGTCGATGGGAAAACTACGCGGCGCTTCTTTCGCCGGGTTTCCGATAAGTTTGGAGATAATACTATTCGACGGCTCGATCCTGTCCCGGGCTGCCCTGTAAGACCAGTTCACGACAAGGCTGACACGCTTGCCGACGCGTGGACCCCCATTCTCCAGCAAGAACCGGCTGAGGCTAACGTCCAAGATGAGGTCGTCAACTGGGTGGACAAGGTGACGACACCCACGCCTCTTCAAGTGGCCGTGGCCGCAAGTATTACTGAGGACGAAGTCATCCGGGCTCTTCAGGAATGTCACGAAGGAAAGGCATCTGGTCCGGACCGCTTGGGCAATAGCTGGTACCGCGAATATGCAAGCGACTTAGCACCGATCCTCACAACATTGCTTTCCTCGTGGTATACAGCAGGGGTCTTTCCTGCTTCCTTTCTCGACGCGGACATTTTCTGCCTCAAGAAGTCCGGCAATACCAGCAATGCGTTGAATTTCCGACCGCTGGCGTTACTCAATACGGACTACAAGTTGCTCACGCGGATATTAGCGACTCGGGTGAGTAAGACCCTGCCGGAGCGAATTCACCCCACTCAAAATGGCTTTGTACCAGGACGGACGATTCATGACACGCTGCACATCTATGAGGCTGTGCAAAAATTTGTGTCGGATGACCCGGATCAAAGTGAGGCGCTAGTTTTGTTACTGGACTTTATGAAGGCTTACGATTCGCTGTCGCGCAGCTTCTTGGTCAAGATTCTCAGACAACACGGATATCCTGACCAGTTCATTGACACGGTGGAAAAGCTTCATGCAGGTACCAGGGTTAGATTTCTCGCAAATGGATACCGATCTCGAGAAGTGGAGGTCACCAGCGGGATACGACAAGGGTGTCCGCTTGCCCCTCTCCTTTTTATTTTGGCTTTGGATGCGTACTATCGAGAAATTGATCGCAACCCTGGACTTCAAGGGGTTGTGCTGAAATCTGCTGCTGGTGCAACGGAGGTCCGACTGGCAGGATATGCAGATGACACAGCCATCTACTTGCGCTCCCCTCATCTCGTACCAGAGCTATTGCGTATCACTGACGTGTTTGGTCAAGCATCGGGGCTGAAACTGAATCAGAGCAAAACATTGGTCATTGCGCTGCATCCTGACGGACCAAAACCTGGAGTGACACTACCGGATCCACTGCATTTCCAGGCAGTCGATGAACGGAACCGATATCTGGGGATACAAGTTGGCAGTAAGCCAGACCCTGACCACACGTGGCGAGTGGCTGAGCAACAGCTCCAAACACGGCTAAGTCTCGCCTGCCTCAAGACCTGCACAGTTGATCAACGCAGTCTCGTTGCAGGAGCGGTGATTATCCCCAAGTTAATGTTCATCGGTCGTCACGCGTGGCCTAGTGCGATGATGATGAACAGGCTTGCAAGGAAAATCAAGAATTACGTGTGGCATGCAACATTTACTGCTGAGACGACAGGTTCAAGAGCTTGGCTGGATGCGGATCTTGCAGCGTTACCTCGGTCGGATGGCGGTTTGGCCATTCCTGATCTGCGAGTGGAACTCATGGCCATGGCCGCTGTAGTGGTTCAGCGATGGGCTATCGAAGGACGCATCAACTCCTAATTGTCGGTGATATTTTACTCTCGTCCACTACGGGGGTCGCGGACGCTTGCTACTTGACCCCACGTGCTCTTCCACCTCCTCGTTCTGGATACCGGAGGCAAAAGACCATGTGGGGCACCGGAAAGACTCTGATCACAGCAACTGGGGGGATTGCGGATGTCCCAGTCCGCCGTCACATGGTTGTCGCCATGCATCATTTGGCGGGGGCTTTTGGTTGTTTCAGCAGACGCTGGGATGGGACGCGAATACAGGCCGATGGAAGTCGTCTACAGGGAGCAATCTATCGGAATTTCTTGGACGTTGAAGGATCGTCATTAGGGACACAGTGCATGGAGTGGCTTCCCTATTTGAACATAGTTGATCTGCACGTATACAATGCTGCTGGGAAAATTATTACCCCGCGCCGAGAGCTTCGCGGGATATGTCAGATCGGTACTCGGTTACGCGATGTGATTCACTGGCATAGACACGGCGCTGGCAGAATAACATTCACGATACTCTGCCTGCGCAGGACTCTCACGTCGGCGCTCGCTACACAGTATGAATTACTTGTTGACCTCCTCGTCACCAATTATCCGCGCCTGTTGCACCGTGGTCTGCCTAGCTCAGAGTTACGATTCACAGCTACGAGTTCGGATCACCCGGTTACCGCGGTTCTCAGTGGCGGCCCACCACCAACCGCACACATCACGACTGGTCTAATGAACCCGGTGCGCTGCGTCACAGTTGGGAGTCACGCCCAGTTAAAAAATCTGCTGAACACGACGTTGCAACAGTCTGCTACGGTCAAGCACGTTCAGCCGCATCCCTCCCTTAGTCGTTTGGTCAGTATGTGGTTCGGGAAAAAGAAATGGCTACCCTCGCGCCGGTACTACAAGAAGAAGATTGCTAGGACATCTCGGAAGAAAGGTTTTCGCCAGATAGCTATTCGACGCGCTCGTTGGGCAGGACATGGCGTCCGCGCTTCGGAGGGGATTGCGCAACTAGAGTGGAAACGCATCCGGCGGGTAATCGGGCTGGAGGCTTGGGGCGAGCAGATTTTGTATCGCCTGAAGTCTCATGCGTTTTCAATGTACATGTCTAATGGTCGACTGGGATGCCCACACAGCACCTGTATCCGGCACTCGAATGTGGATATGTATCACGTATTTTGGGGCTGTCCGGCTGCTGGCAAACTGCGGCGTATTTTCTTGCATCAATGGATTTCAGCTGGACTCCGACCGGGAACTGTTGAACAGTCCATCTTCGGGTTGACATTACCTGCCGTTCCTCCGGGATTCTGGAGGCTTGCACAGATACTGTATCCCGATTTACCGCACAGTGAAGGGGTTCTTCTTGCGGAGTGCATTGACAAGGTTGCCGAGGGCTGCTGGAGAATTGGGGCAGCCTTATACTTTCATGCGGTGTGGCGATGGAGGGTCGCATTCTTTGACTCGCTCCATGTCGTCACACCGGAGTATCACACTGCGCGATTTGCGATGCGGCTCCGGCAGGGGTATAGCACGGTTCACTTGCATTTACGAAAAGGAATGCACTCCGTTGCGATGGCTCGGGCTGCAGGGATCCTCGGCAGGGCTCTGACGTCGAGCTCTGATTCCCCGACTTACAGCCAGGTCGGCAGCACATCCAGCTACCTATTGTTTTTTGACGGAGGTCCCAGAGGTAATCCCGGCCCCGGAGGGAGTGGGGCGGTAGTGATTCGAATCGGAGCATCCGGGGTCGACTTTCGTGTGTGCTGGTTAATTAGCATGTCATATGCGGCCAAGACTACCACAAACAATCTCGCTGAAAACATGGGACTCCTCTCTGGACTTCGGGCATGCAAACGGCACCAGTGGGCTCCTATACACGTCGTTGGTGATAGTGCGATGATTATCCAGCAGCATGTGCGGCGTCGAGCGCCGCTGGCGGCCCATCTCAGGCCGATCTTCTGGCAATGCCGCAGATTGGCTGACAGGCTGGGAGTTATTTCTTGGCGACACCATCTACGCGACTTCAACAAGGCGGCTGATGCGCTTGCTAACATTGCGATGGATACGGTCGCTAGTGTGCAACGACCATTCGACCCGGCGACAAGCCCTCCACGGTTGGCAGCTGCGGCTGCTTATGCGTCCAGTGACGTCGGACACTGGCTAGCGCGTAACCTCCATGAGGACCCTTCGGAGTCCGTGGCCTCTACGGTGTAGAATGGAGGCCTTTGGCTGATGGAGACGATGTCAGCTAAAGGCACGCGAATCGGCAACAATCGATAAAAGAGGCGCTTGTTGGTACGGACATAGGGAGTCGTTAGAATTCTAAGTGACATCAATGTACCTAACTTCGAAACAAGTGCATGTATGTACTGTAAACTACCAGATTGCAGTGTTGCCGAATCCTTCTGGACATCGCTAAAATCGTCGGAATGTGTGGGTGAACGCCACAGTGGCGTTGTCGGTAAAAATAATACGAGTGGCGTCACCACTCGTATTTATTTTTACCGACGCGAGTACATGAATCTTCTGGGTTCTATTTCCTGCATTGCGCTTGTACACATAGACCTGTGCACTCTACGTATACTTAGCTTGTTCCATACATGCACGATAGATTTGGTAAAATCCGCACTATTAATACACATGTAGCAGTCCGTATGGTTCAGTCCTGGATTATGAAAAGTCGGATACCAACGGATTACTGTACATGTACGAAGGTGACGCCATGTTCAATCCACGCATGCAACTTTTCTGTACATGGGTATACGTAATACTTTGTAGAAATGCTTGCACATGTTTGTGGTTCGTTCCTCACCCTAAGCATTTACCATAGAATATAGTGTCAATAAGCATGAACACGACCATTAGAAACACGGTACACACCAGACCAATGCTTCTGAAAATGAAGGAAAATAGCTTGAGCGGTGATACACTGTATACTACGATCCACCTCTGACAGGTTGTCCATGCACTATCGCGCTATAGCTCACTACAGTACACGGGAAAGTTTTCCATCGTTGGTAAATAACTCGATTAACTTCTCTTGTAACCTTGTTGAGCGATGAATGACAATGCTTCTCCAAAGGTAAAGATACAAT
>JAIKVE010001409.1:0-11894 GCA_024679115.1 Phytophthora pistaciae
GGCTGGCGAGTTGCAGTCGAGCAACGTGAGCTGGCTGAAGACAGCCGAGGTGGTGTTGGCGCCGCGCACCGCCAAGTCGCAGACCGTGACGGTGTCCACGAACGTGACGCTGGTGGACTCGAGGCGCCGCGCACCGCCAAGTCGCAGACCGTGACGGTGTCCACGAACGTGACGCTGGTGGACTCGCTCCGGACCACCAGTCCGTATATCAGGCTCAGGCGAGTGTTGTCATCGAGAAACGTAACTCGCGAAATACCTGCCTCAACTGGTGCCTTCACTTCTGCAACCACTCAGATCAATTTAGGCTGCAGACGGCGACAATTCTGTGATGAATTTATATCTAGTCGGTGTTCGCGACCACGATTTAAAACAACAAGAGCGCACGCGGAGCAAAAGAACCTAGCGAGGTTCCGGAATTTTTGGTTTCCGTAATCGGCGCAGAAGGCGACGTACTCGTGTTGTGTCTTATGTGCGGCAGTGTTAAATTTTCTTGATCAGTGGTCATTAGATAACCAGATGCTGCAGCAGATTGGCTAGTTCCAGTGCCCCACGCAAAAACATGCATTTGCCCTTAGTTATGCTTCCTTCTGGGACCTACAAGATTTACACCCATGAAAAAAGCGTCCGTACCTGAACTGTATGCACGCACGCCTTGGAACATGATTGCGCAATTGGAGAAGTGCCCATATTCGAAATCTCCTTATTATATATCCATCGTATGTCTGAGGAATGCGTGGACTGAAGGGTATTTCTAGTGTATTGAGTTGGACTGTATATATTGTATAAGTTAGTGAGCGGTTAACACGTGTGTGTATAAAGGATTGATAATACATAGTGTATTATCAACACTGTACCAAGTGTACAGCAGCAGCTGGCAATCCCGCGCCTTCCTAAAGACCATATAATGGGTATTTTCGCTGTTCGTTTCGAGATCCGCTTCGGTGGTTACAATACTGCATGCGCAGTCGGAACTTGAGAACTGCTATGTGTGGTCCCAGCTAAACCAACACCTCCGATTCTTTAGCTAGCCTGACGCACATCAAAAGCGAAGGGCTTGTTCTCTTTGTTTGTGAGGAGCTTTGCCAAATCTCGTTTTATTGTATCGAATTGTATGTCATCGTAAGTTATCAAAGCAAGGTCAACGTGCGTACATGTATTGTTGAACCTATTTGACTCGATACCATACGATGGCTCTTGTCGAGGAGTCGAACGGCCTCGGTAGGTTACATGGCATGTAACTTACACAACACCATTGTGCATTTACGTGTACCGGTAATACACCACATGTATGAAAACTTTATGTATTAATACACCATTTCAAGGCCAAAATGAGAGAAGTCGTGCTTCAAATTGAGAACCGCCAAAAGCAAATTGAGAAAACCTGCAATCCTGTATATGTATATCATCTAATCACCTTCAAGATCGTATATATTGTACAGAGCAACTGACTTGCCCACTCTATGTCGATCAGAAAATTCCTTCCGGAAAATTTTGGCCGGGACAATGCCCCTTTTCTTGATCTCTCTTGTTTTGATTTTGGTCGTTTTTGTTTTGATTTTGACTTCTCTCAATTTGGCCTTGAAATGGTGTACATGTTACACTATCAGACCTTCAGTCTTGAAGACGACAGATTGCTACAGTGTAGCAAGAGTACAGTGCCATGGATCGGCAAGTCGTGCACGAATACTTTCAATGAAAAATACAGAACTGCAGGAGCCACCCAAAAAGAGCCCTTTAACATGTGGGGCGCTGGTTTTAGTCTTGATATATTTCCATCGCACAGAGCGCCTGCAACATGGGCCACAAGCCGCAAGTTACGGACTTGTGCAGCATAGCGTAACGTATACTGCAGGTACACGAGCACGCGAAGACCGAACCCACTCGACTGCAAATACTTACCTGGTACCAGAAGCTCCTATCGGATCGCCGGGCTTTCAGTTCGTTCGACTCACTTTGACATTTCCTCCTTCCCAGTCAAACCACCTCGGCTCACAATGCAGCTCCTGGCTCCTCTCGTCGCTCTTCTCGGACTCGCCGCCGTTGTCGAAGCCGGGTGCGGTGGCCCCACCGCCCGTGCCACGCCCCCTCCTGGCGCCATCGTCGTCGATGCTACCGGAGCGCACAGGGGCAGCTTCCGCACCTTGTCGCAGGGCGTTGCCAAGCTCACCGCGTCGACGACGCCGCAGACGATCTTCATGTACCCGGGTGTCTACAAGGAGCAAGTGGTCGTGCCGAAGCTCAACGGCCCGCTGATCCTTCAGGGCTACACGTGCAACACCATGGCGTACTCTTCCAACCAGGTGACGATCACCCAAGCCAAGGCTCAGAAGGACATCCCCGCTTCAATCACCAAGAACCGCAACGACCTGACCGCCACTCTGCTGCTCAAGTCCGACAACGTCAAGGTGTACAACCTCAACGTGGCCAACACGGCCGGCAACGTCGGCCAGGCCATCGCCGTCAAGGCCGACGGCGCCAACATGGGCTTCTACGCGTGCAAGTTTATGGGTTACCAGGACACGCTTTACGCCAACAAGGGCCCGAACCTCTACGCCAAGTCGTACATCAACGGTGCCGTCGACTTCGTCTTCGGTCTGTACGCGAGGGCGTGGTTCGAGTCGTGCGATATTGTATCCATCGGCAAGGGCTGCATCGCCGCTAATGGCCGCGAGTCCGCTGCCAATCCGTCTGAGTACGTCTTCAACAACGCGCGCGTGACTGGTACTGGTGGTGCTGGGTCGGCCTACTTGGGTCGCCCTTGGAAGCCCTTCTCGCGTGTTGTGTTTCAGAACAGCGACCTCGGTAGCGTCATCAACCCCGAAGGCTGGCAGAAGTGGAACGGCGACAACAACGTTGCCAACGTCTACTTCAAGGAATACAATAACCGCGGGGTCGGCGCTGCTGTCAACAAGCGCGTGGGTTTCAGTGGAAGGCTGGCGAAGCCTGTACCGATTACGGAAATCCTGGGCGCCAACTACAAGACCCAGTGGTGGGTTGACACCAGGTACCTGTAAGAAGCTGGCTCGTTCTTGAGCTGCGGATGCACCGCACCGCGTTCTAGCGGAAGAGGATCATTAGACTCTTCATCGAGACTACATGTGCGTAGAACAAATAAACGGTAATCATTCCTTCTTTTGTGCATTTTCATCTCTTGACCTCTCTACCAAGTTGCTAGTGAGGGCTCTATTGAAAGAGGAAATCCAAACTGATACCATTCATTTGTTCTACTCCCAAGTAATCTCGCTGGAGATTCTAAAGATTCTACCCCGTTAATTCGCTAGACCAGCGCGTGTTATAGCTGAAGAATTGCATTAGATTCCTTACAGGTACCTGGTGTCAACCCACCACTGGGTCTTGTAGTTGGCGCCGAGGATGTCCGTGATAGGCACGGCCTGGGTCAGCTGTCCACTGAAGTTCACGCGCTTGTCGGTAGCGGCACCGGCGCCGCGGTTGTTGAACTCCTTGAACGAAACGTTGGCCGTGTTGTTGTCGCCATTCCACTTCTGCCAGCCCTGAGGGTTGATGATGTTGCTCAGCTCGCTGTTCTGGAACACGACACGAGCGTACGGCTTCCAGGGGCGGCCCAGGTAGGCACTGCCAGGGGCGCCAGTGCCGGACACGCGCGCGTTGTTGAAGACGTACTCGGACGGGTTGGTGTCGTTGGAGCGGCCGTTAGCAGAGATGCAGCCCTTGCCGACCGACACGATGTCGCACGACTCGAACCACGCCTTGGCGTACAGCCCGAAGACGAAGTCGACAGCGCCGCTGATGTACGACTTGGCGTAGAGGTTCGGACCCTTGTTGGCGTAAAGCGTGTCCTGGTAGCCGGTGAAGTTGCACGCGTAGAAGCCGTAGTTGGCGCCGTCGGCCTTGGCGGCGATGGCCTGACCGACGTTGCCGGCCGTGTTGGCCACATTGAGGTTGTACACCTTGACGTTATCGGACTTGAGGAGCAACGTGGTGGTGAGATCATTACGGTTCTTGGTGATGGACGCGGGGACGTCCCTCTGGGCCTTGGCGTGGGTGATCGTCACTTGGTTGGATGCGTACGACATTGCGTTGCACGTGTAGCCTTGAAGCACCAGCGGACCATTGAGCTTCGGCACGGTCACCTGCTCATGGTACACACCCGGATAGACGAAGACGGTCTGCTGCGCTGTGGTGGCGGAGAGCTTGGCGACACCCTGAGCCAACGTCCGGAAGCTGCCTCTGTGGGCACCCGAGGCATCGACGACGATGGCTCCAGCTGGAGGAGTGATACGGGCGTTGGGTCCGCTGCACGCGCCTTCGACGGCGACAGCGAGTCCGAGAAGAGCGACGAGAGGAGCCAGGAGCTGCATTGTCTGTTATTGAGCTGGTGTGGCTGGGAAGAAGGCGATCTCCAAGTGAGAGGCGGGAACTCGGAAGTGTGTTGGCCTCCGGTGACTGCTGAAAAAAAATCGATTGGATTTGCCACGTTGATGTTCGTCGTAACGTAAAGCCGACGAAACTGTATGTGTACACCGTGCAAACGTACAGTGTAATGGAGTTGTGTGTCCAAAAAACAGCTTATTGTGGGGCCGAACGACAGCTGTTCGAACCGAACTCGGTGTGATAGACTGCAAAAAAAACAATCGCTTTAGTGTACTTTTAAGTTACATGTACAGTGCTGCTATTAATTATAGGGCGCACTCAAGAATTTGCTCTAGCAACCTGAATATTTTGTTTTCGAACCTGATGTTCTGGTCAATACGAGCCAAAACAAACCCAATTAGAACCCAGTACCGCACTGTGGCCTAGTTAAGGAGTGTAGAAAATTTTTGACAGAACCGGGGGTGTTCTAAATTATAGGCGCACTCCGACCAAATGTGTAATTTTTCAAACTAGAGAGCACAGATTCGTAAGTGCTGTAGCTATATTATATTGCAGGGCCAAAAGCCACCTCTACGCGAAATCTGCGCGACCAACACATTTTTTCTTGTATCGTGGGGGCATATATAGATGCCAAAAATATCAACCCATTTTGAATGGAGGTACGAGCTCGGAGAGCTCTAGAAATGCATAACAACGTAGATTTCAAACCATAGCTGAACTACGCTCTTTATTAACGTCTAGGCAGCACACTCATGTGCCCCAACGCGCTATTCTCTGTGAATTATTTGTGTGAACCTCCGCCAAACAGCCTACCATACTACTCAACTTTGCTATACTTAATATTTGTATGGGAAGGATAGTTTCGTGGTAGATTTTGCGGGTAGTCAAGTGTAATATACTGCACTGTTAAACCGTACTACTGTACATGTACATGTAGCACGATACGGTGTATGAACAGTATGTATAATACATGCAGCTGGCTTTGTCGCGCTGTCTTCTGGACGGGTCTTCATGCATTCTGTGCTGGATGCCGTCCGCTTGCATACTGTGCTAGTGTTTCAATAATAATAGTGTGTGTTCTGCTAAATTGAAGTGAAGATCTTCCGACTCAATACTGACAAAGTAAATGAATCAAATTGTTCATATTCATTGTTGACTTCGAAAAATACAATCTGTCTACCGGCAGTTTGATAAAGCGCCTTGATTGCATCGGCAAGCTGGACCAAATCACGGCAGCTCCATTTTCAGAACACAGCGGTACTGTTAGGGCAAGCGAAAATTCTGAGCCGCCAACAATGGAGGTGTGAACAAACAGTACAGCAGGCGGTGCCATAGGGCGCGAGAATATTTGTAGTTACCTACGATCCTGTAACATTGTGTGATTGCTGTAGCCTACAGCCTAAAAGCAAGTTTTTCGGCCCGTGACATTGATATTAAAGTAGTAATTCAGCGCAGGCATTACAATTATTATTTTAATAATAGTAATAATGAATAACAAGCTGCTATTCTATAACAACTTATTTTATTTATTTATTTAAAAAATAACAACTAAAATAATAGAGCTTGGAGGACTAACACCCAGTGCGAAGTGCAACACGATGATGAAGGTTACCAAGCTGGCGGTCTACAGAGTTAATGTGAATGCAATTCAGCTACTACAATATACTACAAGTCGAGGGTCGATTATTCGGGAACTTTTTAAAGTTTACAATATCAATTAAAAATGGCGCTACTGCATTCACTTGGTGAAATTATAATTGAGTGGTGGCCATGTAATTTGTTTACGACGGTGGCTCTATCTTTATCGGGCCCCTAAGTGGACAGCAGGGCTAGTATCTAAGGATGCTCGAGGTAGGTCATCCGACTTAGAGGGTTTCGTGGACATACCTGGTCGGCTTGTCTAAGGGATGGGCTGTCTAGGTGCAGACGAGTGTCGTTTTCGTTAAGCTCCGGGGCTACACCGAATCGCACCCTACCTCAGGTCAGGAAAACCCACTGGAGTTTATATGGAGCGGGCTTTTAATTCTATTTAGCCCATCCATTCGCCTTCGCCCACCACATCTGCTATTCTGATAAGATATTTTCTCTTAGCCATTTTCATTTTTCGATTTGAATTTGAAAGTAGCCTGCCGTCAATCACCTTTTTGATGTCGACGTGACTCAAAAGGAAAAAGGTGAGCCAACCGCCTCAAAGGAGTATGGTGTGTCTAAAGTGCGGGGTTGTCGGCGTAGCCAGAAGCCTTTTCTCCGTCGACATCGACACGAACATGTCGGTGGATGACCTCAAGGCCGTGATCAAGCAGAAGAACTCGGCGGTGGTCACATGTGACCCGAAAAACCTGTTGCTCCTTGTCACTAAGAAGGACGGCGTGTGGCTGACGGAAGGCGAGTTCAAGAGAGACGACACGGACACCAGCGGAATGACGCGGCTTGAGGATTCTGAGCTGACTGTGAGTGCGGTTGGCTTATCGGACGATACAGACTTGCAAATTGAATTAACTGAGCAAGAAGTAGCCGCTGGGAAGGGCCCCGTGCAATGCTGGTGAGACTTTGCTGGTGAGACTACGTGACAGCTCGGAGAGAGAAGCTGAGACAGCGACTACGCCGTTGTCAGCGCAACAAACCAGCGTGGTCATCGGCGACAAAAGGCGAAGGACGGCCCCTGACCCTCCCAGTTTGTTGGATGACTTGTACTCGCTTACCACGTTCGTGCAGCTCTGGGGGAGTAACAACTACCTGGTCGTAGATACCGTCTTGAAACTCCCGACGGTGGTCTGCGGCAAGGATTTCTCCAATAACTTGTACATCCGAAGCGAATATCTGGAACTCTATGAGATCATCAAGACGAAGATAAAGTCGGAACGCTCGCTCCGTAGAGTTCTGGTGGTGGGCAGTCCTGGGATCGGCATGTCCGAGTTTGGCGTCTACTTGCTGCTTGTGTTCGCTATGGAGAAGAAGGACGTGGCCTATCGCTCATTGGGGAGAATGGCGCCGTATTACTTGACCTGGAACAGCACAAAGGGCTACTACAACATGTCGGAGACGCCGCAAGCTGGGAAGAAATACGAAGGACTATTCGATGGCAACGAAGCTGGCGGAGCTTTGGATACCGAGCATCTCCTCCATGCGTTCGTGCTCTCCAGTCTGCACACTGAGAACTACCAGAACTTTGTCAAGGAGTCGTGCTTCACGGTGTACATGAATCCCTGGATCAAGGACGAGTGTCAGTGCTTGTCGACGGAATTTGCTTGAACGAAGACGAGTGGTTCCACAGATTCAGCGTCGTTGGGGGTAAGCCGCGCCTCTTGTTTTCATCTTCTGAGGAGTTTGACGACTTGGTGCAGCGTGTGAGGGACGCGATTCCAGAGACTGTCGACGGGTTAAAGGAGCAGGTTCGCCTCTTCCAGAGTCAAGTGTTCGACGGCCGGATGAAGCACATTTTGTTTCGTATTTATCGCGATGACAGCGAGCCCAGTCGGACCATGGTTATCAACCAAGTGCTGTCTGTTGTGTTGTAAATCTCACGCTGTTAAATTCTTAATAAAAAAGTTTGGTGGCCACCACCAATGCGGGCCAAACGGCCCCTTGTTCGACTACAGATTCTGCGCGAGAGTCTCCAACAACGAGAAAGCCGCACTGCTCGGCAGATTGTAGCGCTCGCCGATCATAATGTCCAATGTAAACGATGCAGTCGAGAAAATCCCAGAAAAACTACTGGAGTTTTACACCAATTCAATCCCAAACTCCTTCAGCTTCGGCTAGCAATTCGAGCGTCAGCATTCGCATTTCTTCGTTGCAGCGCAACAGATCCAAGCTCGTGGATTTGCGCTGCTCCGACAACTTCGACTGTTTTCTCAGTGCTGCTCCCAATTTCGACGATAGCTCCTGCAATTCCTCCACGTGGTCAACACAGACAGAAGAATTCCCCGGATTCAGCTTGGTCAGCTTAGCATGCAGCATGTCAACCTCTTTCCCGGTCTCGTCCAGCTTCGTGAATATCACAGCGAGAGTCGCATGACAAGCGCTTGGGGCTTCGACGTCAATTGGCGCTTCCAGTAGCTGCTCCAACTGCTCTTGCCTCCCTTTCCAGTCCTCGGCGACTACAGCGGCCAGCGCTGCGTCACGACGCCGTTTCTCCTGCTTGATCACCATCGCCAGTTCTTCAATCTGTTGCAAACTCTCCGCAGTGTCGCTCTTCTCACTGACTTTCACGTACTTGAGCGCATCCTTCATGGCCATTTCGTTGAGCGAAATCTGGTCGTTCATGCTCGTGTAGCTTCTGACGAGGTCCTCGTCCGGGAGACTTGCCTTCATCAGCTTCACCTTCAACACCATGGCCCGTGCTTCATGGCAGATATCCAGCTCTGCGCTGCCAGAGCTGACGGCACAGACTTCCTCCACCTCGCGGGTGCTTGTATGCTTAGCAGCGGAATCATCACCATTCATGTCAATCCGTGGACGTTTCACCTTCTTGTCGAGTTCAGACACCTCTGAACCAGCTCGCTTGTGACTTTGAGTCTTACCGCGTGGCGGCAGCTCATCGAGGCTCTTCCAATAGTGGTCTCGCTTCGCCCAGCTGCACGCTCTGGCCTGCGCGAAGCTTTGTCGGTAGCGCCGCTCTTCCTCCGGGTCCGTCTCCAGCTCGGCCATGGTCATGTGCGTGTTCGCCAGCCAGCGTTTGAAGTTCGCCTCGTACTTGTCCACCGACTCGCGCGGGTTCAACACTAGCGGGATCCGTCTCAGCCGCTGGCTGACCGTCACGCGGCCGTCGATCCCTTCGTCCTCCATCGCTTGGAAATATTCCTGCCCGTCATCACTTCAGTCGCCAATAGCTCAGCTCGACTGCGGATTCCGTAGTAAACGTGTCGTGTCGACACTTTCTCCGTCTTCTCCTTGTGTTGATACTGCTGCTGTGCAATGCTAAGACGTCGGAGCTCCCACGCCCTCGAGTCGGCAAAGTCCAGACGAAAGCGACGCTCCACTTCCGGGGCACAGAGCAGGATGAAGGCCTTGGTGAGGTTCCGTCGGAGCAGCCAGCGCTCGAACCTCTGCTCGTAGGCCTCGGTCGTCTCTCCAGGGCGTAGTAAGACTGGGATGGGGCGACAAGGGGCGCCCTCCACGCCTTCCACGGCCAGAACCTCCTCTTCGTGCAGAAAATCCTCCAACGTCATGACCCGAGTGGCCAGTAGCTTTGCCTCATGGCGTTGGTTGTCGTCGTGCCTCGGGGGCGATACATCTCGCTGTCTGGACCTTGAGTAAAAAACTCGTGTCTCGCATCGTGGCGACCACTGGACGCGGACGGATCCTTTGGGATGAATGAGATGTGTCCGCCCATTCGAAAGTGGTTTACCGGCCACCGCTAAATCTGTTTTACCTAAAACGTTTTTTTAGTTGACAAAGTTAAAAATATCTCCAGTACTAATATAGTCGAGTTAGATGATGTAGACCTTGGGGTAAGTAGTCTAGCTGGGAGCAGAATCCTAACAAGCCCGCTGCACTCGTTGACTTGCACAGTGAACACCACCGAGACTATTACACGTATAACGAGGGGGCGACCGTTTGAACTTGCAACAGCATGGTCAACGTTTACGCCTTATTTTCTTTCCTGCGTGAAAGACTGAGGAATTTGTATTGCCCTCGCTACCGGTGATGCAGTCACGTTTCTGGGGGGGGGGGGGGCTCGGATGTATACGGCATTTACCAATCTCTTGCTGAGCAAGTTGCTCGTTATGCACCGCTAGATAGTAATCGCTGCTGTATCCCAGATCCAATCGTTGCCGGCGCTGGAAAGACTGTTTTTAGTCCCATTCTCCAATTTGCTTCGGCCGTCTCATGTTCTACTAGTACAGTAGCAAGCACGATGAGTAAGTGCACATTTCTGCTCATGCTGGCGGTCCTCCTTCTTCTATTGAGGGGAGGTGAAAGTCTCCCGACGCCAGCAGCTCACTCCGACACGACCCTATCAGGCGAAAGCCGTGGGTCCCACACAGGCACCGATGCCAAGCGATCGCTTCGAGGCCTCAAGACGGCGGACGACGAAGAGAGGGACATTTCGCAGCTATTCGGAAAGGTGAAGGCGTGGGCCGCCAAACTGAAGCCTAAGCAAAATATTCAGCCGTGGGGCGAACTGACGGCTAAGGAACGAGTGAAAATGATCAAGGCCGTAGCCGAGAGGAAGGGCACAAGCTACAAGGAGTTGTATCGAGAGAACGTCACACCTGATGAGTACTTCAAAGCGATGGAGTTCGATTACAGATTTCGTTTCGCTTGCAAAAAGGATATCGATACAGCCTCCTGGTACAATCCCGGCTTCAAGAAGTGGGACGGGTACGAAAAGTTTTACTATAAGCAATTGGCAAAGGCAGAGGCAAAGGCAAATGCCCAAGCAAAGGCACAGGCGAAGGCACAGGCAAATGCACAGGCAAAGTGAGCATGGCTCTTTCTCCACGCAAAATGAATTTGCTGGAGCAAGAAATGCGTTGCCTCTGTCCAAAGCACTTTCGTGTTTACCAGTACGTGCGTATTGTATGGTGTACTGAAGCTGCTGCGGGTACACTTACGGCTTACAAACACTAACGAATGTAACCAGGATGACAACTGGGTTTATTTTACGCTTCTTATTTTATGTCGTACATGTACTAACAGTCGAAGGGGGCGTGGAGCCGCCAGCTCGATACTTTTCAGGCTTTGTGAGAAAATACTGCCTCCTTCGAGCAGACTGGGGTTTGTTGAGGTTTGTTCTTGTTTTAACAGCTTTGCTGCGCGAATCGTTGCTTACACTACAAGCCCACAGTCCCTAATCGCTCGATTACCATATACAAAAAAGTATTCACCATACACTCAACTAGAATCTCTAGCTGACGACATTTGCTGCAGTGCGTTTGACCTCTTCGATCCACTTCATCGCAAGCGAAAGCACCTCGCTATTCGACCGCAACAGATCCACGCACAGTGTTCGACGATGCACATCCAGGAGGGACGTGGCGATCAACTCGGTTGCCAGCTTGCTCGCCAACTCTCGCAGCTCCGAAGTCTCTTCGTCACCGTTTTCATGGCGATCAACTCGGTTGCCAGCTTGCTCGCCAACTCTCGCAGCTCCGAAGTCTCTTCGTCACCGTTTTCAGTCTTCAAAGAGGTCAATCGGTCGCTCAGCTTGAGCTGCAGAGCCGCCACTGCTTCACTCTTCTCGTCCAACTTGCTGTGGATGGCCGTGAGCTTTTCAAGGAGAGAACTCGGGGCCTCCTTCCCAGTCGATCGCTGCAAGAGCCGCCCCAGTTCCTCCTGCTTTCCTCCCCATTCGTACGTGACCACAGCAGCCAGAGCGGCATCTCGACGTCGCTTCTCCGTGTTGAGCGTCTCATTCAACTCCTTGATCTGAACGAGGTGCTCCGAGGCGTCCACCTTGTAGATGTTCATGATCGTCCGCACGTAGGCCAGCGCGTCCTTCACCGCTGTCTCGTTGAGCAAAATCTGGTCGCTCAGACGCACGTAGTGATCCGTGAGCCGCTTCTTGACCGGGTCGTTGGTCGCTTGCTCGGCTT